>PVKU01004497.1:98805-145697 GCA_004027475.1 Anoura caudifer | reverse complement strand
GAAAAAATGAAGGCTACGCTAAGTGAAATGAAGGAAAATGCACAGGGAACCAATAGTGATGGAAAGGAAACTGGAACTCAAATCAATGGAGTGGACCAGAAGGAAGGAAGAAAGAAACAACCAAACAGAAAAGAAGGAAGAAACAAGAATTTGAAAAAATGAGGAGAGGCTTAGGAACCTCCAGGACATCTTTAAACGTCCCAACATCCAAATTATAGGGGTATCAGAAGGGGAAGAAGAAGAGCAACAAGTGGAAAACTTATTTGAACAAATAATAAAGGAGAACTTCCCCAATCTGGCAAAGGAAATAGACTTCCAGGAAGTCCAGGAAGCTCAGAGAGTCCCAAAGAAGTTGGACCCAAGGAGGAACACACCAAGGCACATCAGAATTACATTACCCAAGATTAAAATGAAGGAGAGAATCCTAGAAGCGGCAAGAGATAAGGGGACAGTAACCTACAAAGGAGTTCCCATCAGACTGCCAGCTGATTTTTCAAAAGAGACCTTGCAGGCAAGAAGGGGTTAGAAAAAAGTATTCCAAGTCATGAAAGTCAAGAACCTACATCCAAGATTGCTCTATCCAGCAAAGCTTTCATTTAGAATGGAAGGGCACATAAAGTGCTTCTCAGATAAGGTCAAGTTAAAGGAGTTCATCATCACCAATCCCTTATTATATGAAATGTTAAAGGGACTTATCTAAGAAAAAGAAGATAAAAAATATGACAGTTAAAAGACAGCAAACTCATAGATGTTAACAACCACACCTAAACAAAAATAAAAACAAACTAAGCAAACAGCTAGAACAGGAACAGAAATGGAGACCACATGGAGGGTTAGCAACAGGGCAATGGGAGGAGGAGAGGGGGGAAAAGGTACAGAGAATGAGTAGCATAGATGGTGGGTAGAAAATAGACAGGGGAAGGGCAAGAATAGTGTGGGAAATGTAGAAGCTAAAGAACTTATGACACATGGACATGAACTAAAGGGGGGAATGTGGGTGGGAGGGGGTGTGCAGGGTGGAGGGGAATGATGGGGGAGAAATGGGACAACTGTAATAGTATAATCAATAAAATATATTTAAAAAATAAAGGGACAGATTCTCTGATGGCATGTGTAAAGGGGACCTGATGTAGGTACAGGAATCAAGAAAAGAATAGTGCTTGAGTTGAGATCTGAAAGCTACAGAGGGTATGCAAAGTTTACATCAGACAGCGTATGTTAAGGATTTCTGGCTGTCGTTTCCAGATTTATCAGTTATCTATTGCTGAGTAACGAACTACTCAAAACTAAGTGGCTTAAAACTACAGTTCATTTCTCACAATTCTGTGGTCTGACTGGGTGATTCTTTTGCTAATTTTGCCTGAGCTCAGTCCTGTGCCTGCTTTCAACTGATAACTAAGTAGGAGGCTGGGCCTCCTGCTCCATGTGGGCTCTGGAACTTGCATTCATGTGAGCATGTGAAAAGGCCAGTGTAGACACAAAGGATGAGGAAATAGATTTCACCTCTTGATGGATGGAGGTTCAACAAAATTGTGGCTAAGTTTTTCCATCTACTGCAATCTCTGTTGGGTAATTATTCAATAATAATTATTAGCAAGCATTGCTTTAAGGACTAGAAATCAATCATGGACATGGACAACAATGTGGTGATTACACGGGGGTGGGGTAGAGGTGGAAGAGGGTGGAGAGTATAAATTGTAATGGAAAAATACAATAAATAATAAAGTAATTACTGATAAAAAAACTAGAATCAAACATGAATAAGATATAGTAATCTATTACTTGTTATTTTTCTTTTCTTTAAAGCCCATGATATTTGCATATTTGTCATTCCATTTTCCATAGAGATTAGTATTTGTGAGTCATCATTAAATGAATAAAACATAAAATGAGGGGACTTACCTAATTAGAGAGGAGAAAAAAATCACTGCAGAATATAAGTAATTTTTAGCCTTTCTAAATTTGTAGTAACACATATTTTACAGTTATAAAAGAATTAAGGCTATGCTGGTGTAGCCATGCGATTATGAATGATGTCTATAGGGACAAAAATTAATTCAGTAGTGAAAAACCTCAGGAAAGTCAAGTTTTTCTTTGTAGTTATAACTTTGCTTTCAGGTTTGTTTTAGCTACCCTTTAAAGGTCATTTCTAACAAGCTCAAAGTTTGCCCTTTTGGGTAATTTTGAATGAATGAATAAATATTACATGTAAAACTAATGATAAAGACATTACCTGTCTGAAATTTTGGTTTTTTGCAGAAAGCATTGCAAGAAAACAAAAGTATTTGATTTGCTTAGAAAATTACTTTATGAGCAGTAATCTAACTTTTTTCAATATGTTTTAAATTATAAGAATGATAAGAATGCTGCATTTCTTCTGATGGAAAGTGACAGGCTAATCATCAGTTTACCCAGAGTGAAGTGGACAGAAACAGCACTGACTATGGCATCTCAGCTACAAGAAGAATGTGTTGCATTTATTATAGAAAACTTCCCGAAGATCGTTCAAAGTGAAAATTTTGCTCTTTTTTTACAGGTACTATGTTGAAGATTATATCCTGTATTTAGTTCCATCTTTGTGTTCTGATTATAATTATGCAAGAGTTTTTAAATGCAGGTTGTCTTTGATTAAATTAGCATGGCTTAAATAAATTCCATAGCAGATGGCAGGTTTGCATAGGATTTAGAGCAGTGATGGACAGGATTTTTGGCTCACAAGATAATGAAGGCAGGAGGGGACATGTTTGAGTACCCTGGCAAGGCCCACCATAACTCTGGCCAACTCTAGCTCTCTATCAGCATAAGCCATATTTTAGAAACCAAAGTCAGAAAGATATTGTTTTGGTCGCTAATACAATTATGGTCCATGCAAAATTCTTTGTTTTCCTGGGGATCCACTTTTTCTAAATTTAGTAATTAACAAAGAACTAATATTACTTACTTCTAAGCTCTGTTTTTAGGATGATTGGGCTCTTCACAACAGTTTATGTGTATGCATGTATGCAGATTTTTTAACAAAGGAAAAGGATTATAATTATAATAACTATTATAATTACTATATTATTATTAACAGAGGAAATAAGATTTCTGGTTGATTTTGTACAGCCAGCTATGATGAAGGGTCTGCTCTTATGCCAGACTTTCACGTTTGTTACACATTTTACATGTATTCCTATTAAATATCAATTTCTGTGTTTTATAGTCACAAGCAATGAGCAGCACAGCTGATCTGTTGGACAAAATTTTAAAAGCAATTGAAGAAAACATTACCACTGAGAATAGTTGCTCTCTCCTTATGGCTCTGGACATGTTACTGAACTCTGACAGTACAAAAGAAATGGTATTGAATGTAATATAGTTCATTAAAACATTTGAATTATTTTTTAGATTTTAAAATACATGCACATTTTAAATATTCCATGGTTCATTGAAACTAGGTAATGGAAACCTAAGGGTTGGTGATAGTCCACTTTTGTGTATATTTGGAATTATTTTATAATACAGACATTTTTAATTTTTATTTACCTCCAAGTGAGCATATTATGGAAGTTTAGAATTTGGCAATTTTACTGGTTAATTCTAAACATTGTTTGGTACTTAACAATATTAATTGGTATAGTATAACTCTAATATTTCTCCCTGATCACTACATTAAACTTCCTAAATATAAAACAGAGAATTTAAAATAATTTTTTAGAAATTTTAATCATCAGTATCTTTTATAATATATTCTTAATTCCTTTTTGTTTAAAATAATCACATTTAAAGTAGGATTGACAGGGGAAAAGCAAAATTAAAATATTACTTATTTTTAAATACAGTTAATAATGTTAATTACTAAACTAATTGTAACTGACTTTTTTATTCAACAATAATGATTTAAAAATTTTCATCATATTTATTACGATTGCATAGAGTATTTGACCTTGTAATGTCATAGTGGATTTGAAACGTCTGTGTAAGGTATTCATGTAAAGGCATTGGTGGTTTAAAATAACGTTCGGTTGAAAGAATAAGGTTTAGCTTCATGTTCACTGTAAAATTCTGTTGTGAAGAGTAAGCCTTCATAAATAACATGTACCTGACAATCTTAAAAATCCAAGTGATGACATCATTGATCTAGCTTAGGAATAAGTAGATTCGGAAAGGAATAATGACTGGTTGCTATGACAATGTGGCTCTCACCAGCTGCTGATTTGTTGCTTGAACGCAGGGTTTTACGTGCAAGATCCAGGCTCTGCGTGATAAGCTGTGGATCTTCCTGGTTCAGTCTTTCTATGCTGTTCGTCACACAGAAAGCTGGAAGCTGATGAGTACAGATCATCAACAGAAAATCCAAGCAGGTATGTTAGCTTTGAGATTTTTTATTATATTATAATCTTTGTGAGAAAGGATATTTTGAGAGGATTCTAATAAGTGGTAGGATTAATGTTTGTTTGCTTCTGTTTAATAATAGCTTCCTGATTGAAACTACTGATAGTATGTTTAGGCAGTTTTAATAAATCATGCTTTTTTGCTGTTCATAGAAAATAAAACTCATTTCATATATATGTATAAGTTTTTTATCTTACTTTATATTAACAGTAATGTTCCAGCCAAATTTGCTTAAAAGCATTCTTGTTTTACTTAGATTAGAAGTGTAGGAAAATATAATCCATATAAAACAGATCACCAAACATACTTTCTCTCCCTTTTAAAATGTATTTTTCCATAAAGCTTTTCCATCTTTTGTATATGATACTGTTTCTTGTGGTTTTTGCCTACATTAGATGGCTTAATTTCACAATTGATCGGTTCAGTGATACTGTGTGTGCTATTGCAGGGTGTCCCTCAGGAGCCACACAGTGGTCTCTGACATCTGATAGGTACCATTTGAAACATTAGCATTAAACAAAAGGTGTATATTGCTCAAAATGTGTATTTGTTTCAAAAACATTAAAATAAAATGTTGAGGGTATGGAACTAAAAATGGCTTCATGACTATTTTTGGCTTAAAGCAGGTGCCTTAGAGAAAATATTGGCAGATTGAACAAGTGTACTTTTAAACATTTTAAGTTAAGAGACTAGAGACTATATTTTATGAAGCAAACACTTTTGTATTATAAAACATGGAAGCCATATGTGTCTAATAGATTCTTAATAGTTCATAGATATGTTAAATTCTTTAATGGTTTAGGCAGAATATGATTTGCTCTGTCTTGTGTTATCGGTATAACATAACAGTGTACCTAGATGTGATCTTGAGAACACTTTTCAAAGAAATTCCAAATAAATAAATAAATAAATAAATAAAACAAAATCATGAAACAACAAAAATCATGAAGTCTTTCGAAATTGGAAATTTTTTCCTTGTGACTTTCTATACTGATTTTTAGATGACAATTTAACTTTACTATGAAATCTGTACAATATGAAGAAAAAGATTGACATTGAATGAGCAGATGTCATTCAACTCTCTTCTGATTGGCAGTAAACTTTACTTTTCATTTTAGAGGATTTCATAATTGAGCTTCAGTGTTCTTTATCTTAATTCTTCAAAGTGCTAATTAAAATGACATGTACACACATATACACATATCTAAAACAAAACACTGGTAATCCAACTAACTGTCCTAGAGAACTTTTCAATCTATTACATTTATACCAGTGTAAATATAATTTTTTTAAAATCTTAAATGTGTTGAATTATAGTGATTCCTGAAGTATGGATAATTATGTACTGAGAGACCCCAGAGAAAGGGGTGATTGTAGGTTGTCTTTGTTATAATATTTCTTTATTCTAGTTTGAGTTACTGACCTCTGGGAGAAATCATACATTAATTTCTTCCTGTGTATTATTGTGCAAAGTCATTTACTAACTATAAATCAGTCCTGACAGTGCCATTTCTAGGATCCTGCTTTATCTTATAGTACAGATTCTATGGAATAGAAATAGAAAATGCATGGTAGAGTTACAGATAACTTAATGTATTTTTCTACAGTTGCTTTAATAAAAAATATTTTTTGGAAATTATATGTTTTTCTTCAAAGTATACTTTAGAGCCCCATAACCTTCAAAAGGCAAAAATGCATTAGCTAAACTGTATTTATAGCTCTTATACCATTATTTCCATATATTTTCCTGATGTCATTCAAATTCTTATTTGAAGAATATAAACATGAGTTCTCTAATAATTGCTATTCAACCTAATCTATAAAATGAATGTTTATGTAATTCTAAAAAGAATATGAGTTTGAGGATTGTTTCTTATTTTCAACAGAACCTTATGTTTTTTTCTTTCTTCCGTCCTCATGATATAACTGCAAACCAGATAATATTTATAGTTAATTTCAACAATATTTTTACAACTTAGGATAAACATTTTTCTCATTTTTAATCGTTTATAAAATATTACATTTGCCACAATCTGTAATTTTTTGAAATTTTGGAATACTAAATAAAACCAGTTATTTCTAAAATTTTACACCTTGAGGAAATTTTTGTTTTTATAAATGTATGAATCTTCTCTTTGATTTTATAGTTCTCATTTATTAATTTTAATAACAATTCATAGGAATCAGAAAATAAGAATGAAAGTGTAGTTCTTTAAAAAATATTTGTTTTACTATAGTAGGGAATTATCTGTGTGTTAGATTGCTTTTAGCTATTTTAAAGTTATTTTCTACTGAGACATAACCTTTTTCTACTCATATATTATTTTCCCTCTAATTCTGTGTTAATACTACTGCCTCCTATAAAAATATATTGCTGTTTCTTTTTACAGCTGCATTTGACAAAGGTGATAATCGAAGACTTGGTAAAAAGCCTATATTCAGTAGCTCTCAGGTAAACTTTTAAAATTTTATAGGTCTAAATCAAAAAGGATAGCAAATAATTTATATTTCATTATTTTATATTTCAAAATAATTTTTAAAATTTATTTTTACCTTAAAGCTATTTCTTAATAGAAATAATGTTGAGTCTTTTTTAATCAAGTGAACATTTCATAAATTTTTAAATGATGTGAATTTTTGATATCCAGCTGGCGTAGAAAGTGTAATATTCTCCACCTTTTTTATTTCCTTGAAAACCTTTTTGGCAACGAACATACTGGAGCTATTCCAGTAGATCAGAAACTGTCTAGAATTCTAGACCTAATTCAACGTCTATTTTTCTAATTAACCTATTTCTTACAAGAGAAAAATATTGGTCGTCCCAGTTTTCTCTATACTAAGATTTTAATTCATGTGGTAAATATTTTGTGTGAAAAAGTCAGTTAGTACCAAGAGTACAGTTTGTGCTTTACTTTAAAAGTTAATTAGTATACTACATGAAGTATCTAAAGTATCTAAAGTATCCATCCCTTAGAAGCAGAAGGTAGAATGGTGATTGCCAGCGGCTGTAGGAACAAGGAAAAGGAGGATTGCTTTTCATTGGATATAGTTTTAGTTTTGCAAGATGAAAAAGCCCTAGAGATCTCTTGCACAACAAGGAGTGTATAGTTAACATTACCGTACTACCCACTTAACAGTGGTTAAGATGGTAAACTTTGTTATTTGTTCTTTATCACACACATAAATTACTTGGTGTATTCATTATAATGTGAAATACTTTTTTCTCCAAAAATGTTACTGATGGTTAGAGTTCTAAGCTAGCTACCTTAAAGGTTGTCATTTAATAGTATATTTGAAGTACAAAAATATACTAACCTAGTACGTGCAGTACAGTGATACAGAGATATACAATGAAAGTTTCAGTTTTGAATGCAAAGAACATACTACCTGCCCTTGCAGAGTGAGATAAGGAATCTTTTCTTCCTCATCAGCCAGTAAATAAAGAACTCACACAACTCTAAGCTACAACTAAGACCTCTCATGGCTTGAGGCAGAGGTCAAGTTTCAAATGTCTTCTGTAAAAAACTGTGGGATGCTGAAGTTTTTTGCCAGTAAACTTCCGAGGACTATTTCCCAAAGTGTGTGCTCCCTCATATGTTCTACCTAAGAACATGTAGCATCAACTAAATTTGAGAATTACTGCACACTGTAGCTCCTCTTAGAGACTGATGATGTACACTAACACCTTGAAAGCTCTGAGAAACACTATAGTAAAGACCACTGCTGGATTCTGTTTTATCCAAAATTTCCCCAACTGTTATCACAGAACAGCACTAGCCTCCCCATTGGCCCCTTTTAGGCATATTGTACGGTTACACTGAACATATTCTACAAAATACACTTCAGCGTATTTTTTCTATATACCCTGTTATTCCCTCTAGGGTTTTTTTTAAGGCCCCAAGACTTAGTCTACCTGCCTTCCTTTCCCCTGTTCTACTAACTCCATCAACCAGGCTTTTCCTGCTTCCTTGCCTTATAACAAAATGATCAAAGTCTCATTGTTTTTTCCTAATTCCCCTGTCTTTCGGGTTGTCCAAGGGTTTATACTCTTAACCACTAGAAAAAAAACCAAAACAGGGTTATATGTTTCCCTCAGAAAGATAGTGGTATTCCAAAATGGGTGTTGGACATAGAATCAGAAGTGTTCAAACTTTGAGTTCACAACTATTATCTGTGTCATGTGTGAGTCCTAGTAGCTTATCTATAAAATGGAATGATACAACCTAGCAGTATTACTGTGAAATTTAAATGAAATAATTTATGTGCAGTTATCTGGTATGTAGTAAGTGCTCAATAAGTGTGGAACAAATAAATGTTTTCCAAAAAAGGTGAGATCTTTTGGAGGTAGGAGGAAGTTAAGAAGATAAGGCAGAGAAAAAAGTTTTAAAAGACTGCTAGTACCAATATATGATGTCTAAGATTTGCTTTAAAATAAAATAGGGGTAGTTATATATTAAACAGAATTGGCTCAGAGTTGATCATTGTTAAAGCTGGGTAATAGATACATGGGGATTCATTATAATGTTCTGTCTTCTTTTGATTGTTTAAATTTTTCTATATCAAAAAGCTAAAAATGAAAACAAGAGGGAATAGTACTAGAACCTAAAGTGTGTCCAAGAGGATTGCTTTAGAGGATTACCCACTTTTTCTTTGTCAATAGCATACGGTGACCGTTATAATTTGTCCATTTGCATATAGGTAATATAGGTAAATTTTGCAGAGCTAAGTCAGAGGATGCCTAGAAATGCATATACATTGAATCATCATCATTTTGTACTATGTTAATGTAAAATTTCTAAAAGAGTGTAATATAGATCTTGCCCATAACATGATGCTTTAAAATAGATAGAATATGGTAGAATAAATTAAGTAGGATTGGTTTTATAGGTGGGAAGAGGTCTACCTGGTTTTAGGTACTAAAAATAAAGAATTTTTTTAATAAAAATATTTTTGAGTTAAGATTTATTAAGAAAACAAAAAATGAGAGCTAAGCCTATTTATACTTTATAAATATTACACAGAATCCTAGAAATTGCACCTAATAGTACCAGTCTCTACCCTCTGGATAAAATTCCTACCAATTTTTAAAAATTTTTTGTTCCCTTTCATATCAAGGTTGGTTCTAAACAAAATGATGAAATAGGTGCATTTGTCTTCAGTGCCTTTCCATTTTCCCCTTTCTACCTATTTCATCTATTTTAGGAGCCACCCCTTTTCCTCCGCTTCCTCCAGACAACCAATGCTCTATTACTATCTTTTTGTCTGTATTACTTCTCGTTTCTTTTAAAAATCAGACTTTTCAGATATCATATGTTTCTTGGAATTTTTTTTTTAAATGAGGACTCCAAGAAAATTCTTACCACAGAGGATAAAAGTTCTGGCATTTGGGTTAAAGAGAGAATTTTTGGTGAATATCTTGATAAAGTCTCTCAAATTGTACCATATGAATGACTACCTACTTAAAGCAGTAAATGATGGGGTCAAGTCCTAGTTCCATCCCTATCAGCATGTAATCATGAGTAAATCACATACCTGCTTTAATCCTCAGTTCCTTGCCTAAGAAATAGAGATAGCAATAGGAGCTAGCTCACGGTACTGCTGTGAGGATTAAGTGAGATGATATAGGAAAAGGATCTTAGCACAGAACCTGAGGTTGGACCCTTAAAAATACCGGATATTGTTATCATTCACTGAATGCCTTCAGACCCTGTTAGGTATTAATTCATTATCATAACTTCATAAAGTGATATGTCTTTTATAAATAGTATAGACCTTAAATATTTTGTGCTGTATTTTAGATTTGATTAAGGTAATATGATCAAAGACACATTGAAGATATTGCTCAAAATGACCAAAGATAATTCAAGTTTTGAGTGGACCTAAATTATAATACAAACTTTGCTGGGTTTCTTTTTCTTTGAAAAACTGGCTTATTAAAATGTAAAGTATTTGTATTTCAAAGACTTCAGTCAAGTTACAAGGTACTTTTTTCTTCTTTGTAGCAAAGGAGACAAGTTTCTGACTCTGGTGTTATAAAAAACAAATCTTTGAGAGAAAATAACAAGAAAGAGTGTTGGAGTTGTCCCTCTACTAATCAAAAGATGAAATCCGATGGATTAGGAGCATCTGGACATTCATCAAGTACTAATAGAAATACTATAAATAAAACTTCGAAGCATGATGACTTAAAAGAGAAGGATGATACAAAAACAGCATCTAAGATTACAAAAGAATTAAAATCTGGGGTGAAAAATGTTTCTGGAAAGCCCAAAGCAATAATAAAACCCAAAACAGAAAACAATAATGATGCAAAGTCAGCAAACATGTCATCTAGACAAGTTGTGGAAAGATCAGCAGCAGCAGCAGCAAATGGACACAAAAACACGTTAAATGGAAAGGGAATGAGAAATCAAGAAGGGCAAATTACAGGTGCCAGACCCAAGGTACTCACTGGAAACTTAAATGTGCAAGCCAGAGCAAAGCCTTTGAGGACAGGAAGAGATTCTCCATGCCTTGGCATCACAGAACGCTGCAGCAGATCTACAAATTCAAGTATGGAATTACTGGTTTCCACTGAAAGTCTAGATGACCCAAAAGAAAATGGATCAACAGAAGAGAAGCCATCTGGTCATAAACTGTCCTTTTGTGAATCTCCAGGACAGACAGTAAAAAACAGTGTAGAAAGTTTCAAAACTTCCACTGTAGGTGGGTTTTAGCACTCTAATCTTTAATACCTCTGACAGTTAAAGTTCCTAGAAAAAATGACATGTTTGGGACTTTTATTTAGTTTCAATGCAAAAAAAAAGTATTTACTTACATGTAGTCATGCAAACAAAGAAAACACAGTTCTTCCCATGTTGACATTTAATTTTGTTTACAGTGTCTATCTGATCAGTGACTTTGTACATAATTGTTACATATTTAGTGTACTGTCTCTTGACTTACTTTTTCTTAATTTACAGCTGTAAAATCTCAACCTGTTTCAAAAGTTACCAATGGAACTTCCAGTAAAAAAAACATTCATGAACAAGAAACTAATATAAATAATAGGTAAGTCTTCATTGTTTTATATATATATTAGCTTTCTCTGAAAGTTAATTATATACTGACTTCTAGCTAAATATTTTAAAATATCTTCTTTATGTTAAAAAATTAAAGTATTTACATATTTTAAAACTTTTCTTATTTACTAAAATGTTGGTATATTTATGCAAAATGATTGATGCAAATAATTTACATTTGTCACACTTGATTATACATTGATTTATCATACTTGATCTACAGTTTTATAACCTTAAAGACATATGGACGTATGGTCTTCTTATTTTCAGAGAAGAGATATTTTTTATTTCTCTGAGAAAAAAATTATTTGTTTTTTTAAAAGCTCATGTTTGGGAATTTCAATGTAATACTGAATGCAAATCATTTTTTTTAGTGTGCTAAAGAAGGTCACTAGCAAAGGATATAGTGATCCAGTACCACAGGCAATTTTAAAGAAAAGAGGACATGACAATGTATGTGCTACAGCTCAGCAGAGGACAAAGAACGCCTCATCTAATCTTGCTAAAACTCAAGGTAACGCTGACATAATCCTGGTGTTCCTTCCTTGTTTAAATTGAATAAGCAGAACTCTGATTTGGAACTTGAGCAGCAAATAAGCAATATATAACATGATTTCACTCATTGTACTTTCGTTTCATGCTGTAGAAATGAAATTTTATATTTTTACATTTCAAAGAAGTGCAATATTTTGGTATTCTGGGGTGTTGATTTGGTTTTTATTGTCATTTGTGAGAGAAATAATTAAGGGAGTCCCTACTATCTGCATTTCTGGTCCTTTTATATATTATGACCAGGTTTCTTCAAAGTTTCCTTGATAACTAGGAATTCCATCTGCAAAAACACAGCACTAAAGGCTTCTTTAAAAAGTAATGGTGCAGTCTGGAGAGCTATAATACATAGGAGGAATAATTTCTCTCTTTTTTTTGAGTTTTATTATTTTTTAATTTAATTTTTATTTTTTACACTTTTTTATTGTTATTCAAGTACAGTTGTCTCCATTTTCCCCCCACCAATCTCCTCACCCCACCCATCCCCACCTCCCACCTTGGATCCTAACCCCCTTTGGCTTTGTCCATGGGTCCTTTAGACCTGTTCCTTGATGACCCTTCCCCTTTTCCCCATTATCCTCTCCCCCCTCCCCTCTGGTTACTGTCAGTTTGTTCTCTCTTTAATGTCTCTGGTTATGTTTTGCTTGCTTCCTTGTTTGTTTTGTTAATTAGGTTCCACTTATAGGTGAGATCACATGGTATTTGTCTTTCACTGCCTGGCTTATTTCATTTAACATAATGCTCCCCAGATCTATCCATGCTGTTTGCAAAGTAGGGGCTCCTCCTTTCTTTCTGCTGTGTGGTATTCCATTGTGTAAATGTACCAGTTTTTTGATCCACTCATTTACTGATGGGCACTTAGGTTGCTTCCAACACTTAGCTATTGTGAGTTTTGCTGCTATGAACATTGAGGTGCATAGGTTCTTTTGAATTGGTATTTCAGGATTCTTAGGGTATAATCCCAGCAGTGGAATTTCCAGGTAAAAAGGCAGTTCCATTTTTAGTTTTCTGAGGAAATTCCATACTGTTTTCCACAGTAGCTGCATTCCCACCAACAGTGCACTAGGGTTCCCTTTTCTCCATAACCATATAGGAGGGAGAATATTTCTTCTGGAGTCTGTCCCCTGTTTGAAGAAAGAAAAGAGTGCCAGTCAAATGGCATAATTTGCTAACATAATAACTGATTTTAAAGATTAATTTGTTTTATGCATTAGGAGCAGTTTGTAAAATCCTAAAAACAATGTTGAGTTACATAATGAAGAATACTAAAAGTAAATAAAAAATAAGGCAGAGGCAAATTATTCATGTTCTAGTTATACTTAAAATTAAATATTTCAAAATATTTGGTAATTCTGTTTGACAGTGCTCAAAATGTGATCTCTAGGACTTTAACCAGTATAAACAAATAGATTCCCAAAACGAATCCTCTTTCCTTTCAGTTACCGGTTTTAGTTTCAACTGCATATCTAAGTTGTTAACCCTAATGAGCTACAATAATAATGATCTGGTTATGAAAACAAATTGGTTTTCTTCATGGTTGAGGGGAAAAAATGCAGCAGTTTTAATATTTCTATTTTATGTTAATCTTGATCTTCCTTTTCAGCTGTGTGGAATATAGTCTTTTCCCCACCCAAAAAACTTCAAAGGGAAGTCCCTGGCTGCTCTTTTGGTATAATAATATCAGCATTTTCCACCCCCTCATATTTATGCAAATCCAATTCTGGCATGAGGATCAAGTCTCTCTTTACTTGAGGGAGAGAGATCTTATTTTCACAATTTCATTAAGACTTTGAAATAGTCCATCTATATTTTTAATAGAAAAAATTTATTTTCCTTTTTTATTTTATTATGTGACTAACTCCTATTCTGTAATTGTCCGTTTGATTGTAGGTATGTTACCATTCCATTGTTTTATTTATTTTATTCTAAAATAATTTTAAAACAAATACTGAATTTCATTCACAAATTGAAAGGCATATTATACTTTTGAATTTTCTTTTCTTAGGATGCCAAGGAGAGTCACCAAATTCAGTAAAATCTTCAAGGCAGTCTGATGGAAATGTGACGAAATTGGACCATAGTACAACAGAAAAACAAACACCTAAGAGAAAAATTGTCAAGCAAGGGCACACAACTTTGCCTAAAGTTAATGCAAAAATGGTAGCAATACCTAAAAACCTAAATCAGTCTAAGAAAGGTGAAACTTTAAATAATAAAGATTCAAAACAGAAAATGGTTCCTGGACAGGTCATATTGAAGACTCAGTCTTCTTCTCAAAGACCTTTAAAAAGTGAAACATCTGTTGTCCAAAAAAGTAACAACAATGGCAGTGTTACTAAACAGAAGCCTCATGAACCTCTAATTAACCTCACAGCTGAAATCATTGGTATAGAAGCATTCCAGTCATTATGCACACCTGGCCTACAAAAGCCATTAAACAATCAAGAAAAAGAGAAATTGGTATTAGACTGCCAAAATATTTCAAATCTAGATAAATCAATGAAATATGAATTGGAATCAAGACAAGTTTGTTCAGGAAAAAGTGAAACAAAATTGTCCAGTCACAGAGAAATAGATTGCTGCAACCCAGCTCAACTACATTGTCATACTGATGGAAGTGAAAATACAGATCCAGAATTTTATAGCACCACTGCCGTAAAATCCGTGATTTTAAATCCAAATGAAAACCTCTTGAACTCTAATCCAGTTTGTGATTTGGACTCAACAAATGCAGAGCAAATCCATTCAGTATTAGATAAGGAGAAGCATGTAGAGAGAAAAGACATGAACAAAAAATCAAGCATTGAATGTGTGAAAGATGTACCTTGTATTCCTGAAAGGACAATGGATAACTTACATACTATTCAAGTTGATGGCAAACCTAAATTTCGTGTAGAGCAGACGATTACTAGTCAGTCATCTAATGACTCTGCCATGAATGAAGACAAATATGCTACAGCAGACTCAGCTAGTTCCTCCAAGTGTTTTTTAGAACAAATATCAGGAACAAATTCTCCTAAAGATATGGAAGCAACAGAAATTCCAGAGAAAAATACAGAAGCTCCATTCACAAGTGACTGGAATTTGAGTACCAGTGTTTTGCATCAGAGAGACAGTCCTGAATCTGACACTGGCAGTGCTACCACATCCTCTGATGACATAAAGCCCAGGTCTGAAGACTATGATGCTGGAGGGTCTCAGGATGATGATGGGTCAAATGACAGGGGTATTTCTAAATGTGGCACTATGCTATGCCATGATTTTCTTGGAAGAAGTAGCAGTGATACCAGTACTCCTGAAGAATTAAAAATATATGATAGTAACTTAAGAATTGAAGTGAAAATGAAAAAGCAAAGTAGTAATGATCCTTTCCAAGTTAATTCGACAAGTGATGATGAGATTCCTAGAAAAAGGCCAGAAATTTGGTCTCAATCTACAATAGTCCACCCTAGGGAAAAAGAAAATATTCTACGGGGCAGTGTCCAGTTTGCTCAGGAAATAGATCAAGTTTCTTCCTCAGCAGATGAAACAGAAGATGAAAGATCGGAAGCTGAAAATGTTGCAGAAAGTTTCTCTATGTCTAATTCAGCTCCTCAGCATTTTCAGGGGATAATTAACTTAGCTTTTGAAGATGCTACTGAAAATGAAAGTCATGAGTTTTCTGCAAGCAAAAAATTTAAAAGGTCAGTTTTACTTTCAGTAGATGAATGTGAAGAACTGGGATCTGATGAAGGGGAAGTCCATACTCCCTTTCTGCCTTCTATAGATGCTCTTTCACCTTCTGATGTTTTTGATGGCTTTTCTCATGAACATCCTAGAAGGACCTGCTATTCCAGAAACTTACAGGGAAATGAAGGTAGTATTTTAGGATGTAAACAAGATAAAGGCAACAATGTATATAAAAAGGAAAGCTTTCTCTTGGGTCTTAGTAGCATTGGCCCTTCAAGAAAAGATAAACAGAGTGCGTCCCTCACAGAAAAAAAGTATACTATTGATGTCCTGCCCAAAGAAGACAGGCAGCTTCTTACAGAAAATAAAAAAGTAAATGATGGAAGCACTGTAGATAATGTCTTTCAGCAACACAGCAAACTCTCAGATGGTGATATAAAATCTCAAGAAAGACCATGTCATTTGGAGCTTCATCAAAGAGAACCCAATTCTGACATACCAAAGAACAGCTCTACAAAATCTCTGGACTCCTGTCGGAGTCATCTTCTGCCTCAGGGAGGTCAAGTGAAAGAGAGCCATTCTACAGCTACCGAAAAAGCTAACATTGCTTTATCTGCAGGTAATGTACAGAAATAGAAATGTTAAATCCATAAGAAAATTAGTTTACAGAATTTTAAAGTTGTATTTAGCACTGAATGTTATATTTTAGTTAGAATAATTATTTAAGCAACAGATTCAAATTTTAAATGAAAACTTAATTTCTTATTAAAATTAGCTGATGACTCTTTATTGTTCACTGAAAATCCTAGTGCAGAATCAATATCTAGTAAAAATTTTGGTTATTTATTAGAGCTAACTTACTCATAAGAGATTTTACATAAAAGAATAAAGAGAAAAACTTAGCCTGCTATTATTTAGTTATTTATATCTAATTTAAGATAGGAATTCTTGACTATTAGAAATTTTATTATACATTAGATATGATTTATGGACTATGCTAGTATATATCTTAAGAGGTCTGTGCAATAACTATAGTAATATGTAACTAAAATCATTGAACTATTTTAACTAGATTAATTATTACAATTTATATACATTTTACAAAGATCAAGACTTTAAGGATCACTATAATTCTATTCTAAAATTTTCAAGTAAAAAGATAAATTTCCTTAAAAGAGATTATATTTAGAAGCAATGATAATATATGAAATAGACCAGGCTTACTTCATATGTATAGATGATTTTCTGTTTCAATTGTTTTGTGTTTGTCTTCCTTAGTATAGTAATTTAAAATATGCAGTAGTCACTGACAGAGTAGCTATTGTATATCAGAACTAAGAAAAAATATTGATCAATAGCCCCTGTTCAATAAAATGACAAGAATAGGGAGCTCCTTAAAGTTGTACTTTTTTGTCTGTCCTTGCTTGCATCCTCCTTTGCATGTGCAATATACAAATAAGACTTTAGATAAAATGTATTTATTCTCCTTTTGGAACTGACCCTAAAAGTCACCATCAAATAACCATGTCTTTTTTTCCTCTTTAAGTTTTTATTGTAGTGAATTAGATATATGTGCATATTCTGTGCTTATGTTTAAATAATTTCTGTATCACAAGTTTTGAAATTATTGAAAATTATTGTTAGTTGCTAATTTTGATTTTGCTGCTAAACAACATTATTCTTGAGTTGTTGTTCTTTTAAGATAGAGAAAGAAATGTCTCAAAAAATCTTGTCAATTTGTATAAATGTTATTTTTTCCCATTCTGGGTTTTTTTTTTTGTTTTCTTTTTTTTTGTTCTTGGACTGTAACTTTTATATTGTTACAAAACTCTGAGGGTACCAACATGTGCAATTTTTACATTGTGTAGTATTATGAATTATTTCAGGAGACATAGATGATTGTGATACACTGGCACAAACCTACATGTATGACCATCGGCCTTCAAAAACCCTCTCTCCAATATATGAGATGGATGTAATAGAAGCATTTGAGCAGAAAATGGAATCAGAAACACATTTCACAGACATGGATTTGGAAGATGATCAACACTTTGCAAAACAAGATTGGACATTATTAAAGCAACTGCTCTCTGAACAGGATTCAAACTTAAATATTACAAATTCTGTTCCTGAAGACTTAAATTTAGCACAGTATCTAATCAATCAGACACTACTTTTAGCACGAGACAGCTCAAAACCTCAGGGTAAAGCACATGTTGACACTTTGAACAGATGGAGTGAACTAACCTCTCCACTTGATTCCTCCGCAAGCATCACCATGGCTAGTTTTTCCTCTGAAGATTGTTCACCCCAAGGGGAATGGACAATTCTGGAACTGGAAACTCAGCATTAAGAGTACTAACACTTTGGAAAATGTTGAACTATACCACCCCTTTATTTTTTGATGTTTATGTTATATCCAAATGATAATTACATTAGCTAGAGATGCACTGCCCTTAATATTGAGGGAATCTTTATAATTTATTGAAGTAAACATAGTTTGTTTATTAATATGATATCACATGTAGAAAACAAGGTTTTCTAAAATTTTTGAGCATGTTTTATTATTGGAAAAATTAGAAGACTATAAGGAAGCCCTTCCCTCAGTTTTCCTTTCCTAACTGATCATTTGTTCACTTATCATTCAAGAATTTAAAATGTGAATGCACAAGTAGATCTGTTACTTTACTTTTTGCTCTGCATATGGTAACATAGTAATTTAACAATAAAAAATATATTGTGCTTGTGTCAGTTTATGTAGCATTAACCAGTAAGTAACATTCAAACTTGGCTTGGTGAGTTGGTGTGGTTGAGGCTGGTGGCTGAGTACAAAAAAACCTTGAGAACATTATGCTAAGTGAAATAAGTCAGACAGAGAAAGACAAATACCATATGATCTCACTTATATGTGGAATCTAAAGAACAAAATTAATGAGCAAACAAACAAACATACTCATAGATACAGAGAACAGACTAATGGTTGCCACAGGGGACAGGGGTTGGGGGCTGGGTGAAAAGGTGAAGGGATTAAGAAGTACAAATTGGTTGTTACAGAACAGTCACAAGAATGTAAAGTGCAGCATAGGGAATAAAGTCAATAATATCGTAATAGCTATGTGTGGTGTCGAATACGTACTAGATTTATCAGGGTGATCGCTTTGTAAAGTATATGATCATCTAACCACTATGCTGTGCACACCTGAAACTAACTTAAAATGAATGTCAACTGTAATTGAGAGATAAAATTTTAAAAATAATTTTTAAAAAGAAAAAAAAACCTTCACTTTCCTAATAGTTGAGGTCTAGGAAATTGTGAAAATGCATCTCAAATTTCAATCACATCATTACTAAAACAGAGAAATGGAATTCCTTTTAACTCTAAATTTTGGGGATATATCCAGAGAGAGACATCTGCCCTTTTTCAAAAGAAATGGGAAAGTTCTCCATCTGTTTTACCAATATACACTCCCTTTATAGTTAGTTAATCACTCCCATTTTACATTCCACGGTAGAGATATTTTGGGACTGCACCTGCAATAAATGCCTGCACTAAATATTAACTTGAAAATGGGTACATGAGGCACTCAAGTTACTGAGTTAAACTGTGTATGCACATGTGTATATTTGCTTTCTCCAGGTGTCTATATACTCTGCTTCCATAAGACATTGATCAAATTGTCGTGTAATTTTGGTAGCATGGCAGAGATAAAATTTTTTTGTCTAAAAATGCTATTGGAGAGTGAACACTTGGATATCTATTTGATATTGGTAGGCATGGCCCTTCTGATGATGACATTTAGTAGAATTAGCCTCTCTGAAAAGCTTTGTAACTTATAATTTCTCTAAAATATGTCAGAAGTAAGGAAAGTTTTTGGTTTAAAACTTCTTTTCTAAATGAACAAATCTTCAAATGATTAGCAATAGAGAGAATCTGTATATTGAATGTCAAAAATCATATAAATGCACACCAGTTGTTATTCTTATAAACTTATGTAAACATTAGCTACTAACCTGTTATACCATAAATCTGTTATGCCTTTTTTAACTGGAAGGTCTGCTGTGGGCACTTGTTCATTCAAAGAGTCAAGAAACAGGCATTGGCCCTGGCTGGTGTGCGTCAGTGGGTTGAGTGCCAGCCTGCAAACCAAAGGGTTGCTGGTTCAATTCCCAGTCAGGGCCCAACTGGGTTGCAGGCCAGGCCCCCAGTAGGGGGCACTTAAGAGGCAACCACACATTGATGTTTCTCTTCCTCCCTCCCTCCCTTCCCCTCTCTCTAAAATCAATAGGCAGGTCCTCAGGTGAAGATTAAAAAATAAATAAGAAAAAGGTTAAAATGCAGTATTGTAAGAACTTTGTATTTTAGAGCTAGATTTAGGCATTAATCTAGTCCTTACAAATTCCAAAGGATGACTCTAAATCCCAGAGGACTTAAAAGATTGCCCAGGTCCCACAGCTACATTGTGGGCTAAATCCAGTATTCCTCATTTCAGTTTGATGATATTTCTACCCCACAACACACTTCATTTGATTCTTATTATAAAACCTGAGAACAAATACATTTACAGATAGTTTATAGTATAAAAAATTAATATATGATAATGTCAGAGACAGCATGAATTCCCAAGACATTGAATTTTCTTTTTCTCCAAATGTGAAATTGTTTTGTGTTATTTTCTTTTTTTTAAGTATATGTTACTCAATATGCTATTACAGTTGTCCCATTTTTTTCTCCCCTTTATCCCCCTCTGCTTGGTACCCCCATTCCCTCCCCATTAGTGAATGTCCATGGATTGTACATATAAGTTCTTTGGCTTCTCCATTTCCTATACTATTCTTAACCTCCCCCTGTCTATTTTGTGCCTACCAGTTATGTTTCTTATTCCCTGTACCTTCCCTCATTCTCCCCCTTCCCCTCCCTTCTGCTAACCCTCCATGTGATGTCCATTTCTGTGATTCTGTTCCTTTTCTAGTTGTTTGCTTAATTTGTTTTTGTTTTTTTAGCTTCAGTTGTTGATAGGTTTGGTTGTCATTTTACTGTTCATAGTTTTGATCATCTTCTTTTTCTTAGATAAGTCCCTTTAACATTTCATATAATAAGGGCTTGGTGATGAGCTCCTTCAACTTGACCTTATCTCAGAAGCAATTTATCTGCCCTTCCGCTCTCAATGATAGCTTTGCTGGATAGAGTAATCTTGGATGTACTTTCAATTTAAAGTCATTAATCTTTTAATGACTTTGAATACTTCTTTTCAGCCCCTCTTGCCTGCAAGATTTCTTTTGAGAAATCAGCTGATAGTCTTATGAGAGCTCCTTTGTAGGTAACTCTTTTTTTCTTTTGTTGCTTTTAAGATTCTCTCCTTAGATTTTATCTTTGGCAATTTAAGTATGAAGTGTCTTGGTGTGGACCTCTTTGGGTTCATCTTGTTTGGGACTCTGAGCTTCCTGCACTTGTATATCTATTTCTTTTGCCAGATTGGGGAAGTTTTCTTTCATTACTTTTCAAATAAGTTTTCAATTTCTTACTCTTCCTCTTCTTCTTCTGGCACCCCTATGATTTGGGTATTGGAACATTTAAGTTATCCTGGAGGTTCCTAAGGCTCTTCTCATGTTTTTGAAATCCCATTTCTTCATTGTGTTCTGGTTGAATGTTTATTTCTTCCTTCTGCTCCAAATCATTGACTTGAGTCCCGGTTTCCTTCCCTTCACTGTTGATTCCCTGTATATTTTTATTTCACTTTTTGTAGCCTTCACTTCCTTTGTTTTGTGGCCATACTCAATCACTTTTCTGAGCATCTTAATTACCAGTGTTTTGAACTCTGCATCTGATAGGTTGGCTTACTCCTTATTGCTTTAGTTCTTTCTCTGGAGCTTTGATCTGTTCCTTCATTTGGGCCAATTTCTTTGTCTTGGCACACCTGTTACATTGTGAAAGGTGGAGGCTTAGGTATTTGCTTGAGTAGGGCAACATACTTTGCTGCATTGTGGTGCCGTATGTGCAGCAGGGGTCAAGGAGGGAACAATGCTGTTTGCTCAGCTGTCACCCGATTTCAGTCACTTCCCCTGCTTCCCACACATGAATTGCATCCTTCCAGGTGCTGCCCTAGTGCTGATTCTTGGGTAGGTGGGCTTGTGTACATTCTAGGACCCTGTGGGCCCCTCCGGTGGACTCTCCTGTACTACTTGCAGTTTCTCCCACTGCCGGAACCCCCACAAGTTTTTATAGCCAGAGGTTTCGATGTTTTCTTTTCCTGGCGCTGGAACCCTGGGTTGCTCAGTCTGTCTTTCTCCTGAGTTGTTCCTCCCAGTTTACCTGCACATGAATGTGAGACTGTCCAGTCTACCATCTGCTGCCTTGCGTTCATCCTCTCCAACTCTCCTACTTGTCTGGATGACATTTTCTTCTTTAATACCTTGGTTATCAGACTTCCATGCAGTTCTATTTTCTGCCAGTTCTGGTTGGCTTTTGTTTTTAAATTGGTTGTTATCCTTCTTTTGGTTGTGCAAGGAACAAAGTATATCTACCTACGCCTCCATCTTGGCCAGAAGATTAAGTGTTGTTTTCAATAAACTACCTCAGGAGTTCAGAAATTTATAATTGAAACTTTATCTCTTTCCCATTGTCAATGTCTTTAAAACTTTTTAAAAACTATTATACATTAAAAAGCTATTCAATTTCATGTAGCATCTGCAAATAGACTATAGGGAAGGCATTTTGTTTAAGTAATGACCCCTTTGGTAATTTCAGAACATGGGTGTTTTCTTACCATGCTCTTTCGTAAATGGTCCATCTACCAGTTTGTTGTGGGATTCTTTGGGCTAGTTCTCATCATTCAACAAACACATTGAAAAATAACTGCTAACATTTATTTAGCATTTATATGTTAGACACTCTACCAAGTGCTTTAAATATACATAATATTTAATGCTCACAGCAGTTCTGTGAGAATGTTGTCTTATATTTATTTTACACATCAGAAAATTGATGTAGTGTTCTTACCCTAGATGAGCTACCCCAGTGAAAGCAACTAAGAGAGAAATAACACATTATACTATTATTTGGTAAGATAACAGCTATATATGGTAAGAATTGTGGAAGCTCAGAGGAGCTATGAACAGCTTGTCAGAGATTACAGAAAGCTTCTTAGAGCAAGTAACTGACTGCTTCAGAATTTCTGTAAAGAGGCTTAGTGGCTGCAGTCTATTTGGAAGCATAGGCTAGAAGATTTGTCTTGAAGATGCACTTGTATAGAAAGTACTTTGCTTTTAGATTGTATTTTACAAGTCAATAAAAGTATAAATGTTTTTTAAAAGATGGTTTTATACTAGTTTGGATGTGATTACAAAAATTCCATACCAAATCCATACCAAAAAATAATCTTATTAAATTTATTTTGATTTGGGTTGCTTGGGGAGGATTGATGAACATTATGGAGAGAGCCTGAAGTTCCTTTATACTATCTCTTGGAGCAACCAGGTAATATCTGCTGCTAGCATTTAAGGATGAATAAGAATTTGCTTGGTGGGGGGCCATTCTAGCCACAACTGCACATTAAAGGATGGTGACCAGGATGTGTGTTGGATATCGGGCCAAAGAGCTGAGCTGGAGTTGGATCCTGAATGTTATTAAGTGCTATCTTTAAATAGCCCTGATATGGTAGGCACCGTGTCTTTTTCCATTACACTTTCATTTAATTATTTTTAATTCTCAGTGGATGATCTGTTTCCTTTTTCTTGGGCAATAACCACCTCCAACTCACAATGGGTAGTCATCAAAGTTGTTTGTTCTTTAAGTAGTTAGGTAATGTAACCAAATGTTTTTAGAAAGATACTTGTTAGCAGTAATGAAGATAGCCTGTTTTGTACAAGCAACCAAATCTCAGAATGCAGTTACAGTAGTTTTGTTTACCTTAGAAATGGGAAATGGAGGAGGATTTAGTAACAGAGATATTAGATAGAACTGAGATTATAGAACTTGGTGAATAATTAGATGATGGGAGAAGATGGAAAGGAAGTTTTAAGTTGCTATCAAAAATAACATTTACTCCACACATATATGAGAGCCTAATACATTCCAGAATATGTCAGTGCTGGGGATTAAAAGATGAATGGCATAGTATCAGTCCTTCAGCATCTCAGGCGAGGAGGAGAGGTTGTTGAACAAGAATTATAAAACTGTAATGTGTCATAATAAAACTCTGTATAAAATGTTATCAGTGGATAAAGGTGAGGAAAAGGATGCAATGACACTTGGATAGGCTACCTTACTATTTTAGTATTTGTAGGAATTCACAAGACGAAGAGGCATACTGTTGGCAGAAAAAGAATTTAGAGGTAGTGAGGAGTTCTGATTGTTCCGTATCGCTGGAGAGAAGGGAATAGATGGAAAGGGCAAGAGATGAAGTTGGAGAGGGACTTTCAGTCTAAAGGGTAACACAGTCCAGTTTGCATTTTAGAAAGATCATTGTGGAAGCACTATGTAGGATGGAATGGAGCAGGGTGACAAGGCAGGGAGACTGGTGATGAGTGTTACACTAATAAAGGCTTGAGTTTGGAAACTGGTTGTGGAGATAGGAGTGGATATATTGGATCGATTTAAGATATGAATTGAAAAAACTTAGTCACTGATAAGATGAGAGGAGGAAGTCATCCTAAAAGATTCAGGTTTCTGACTGGGATACCCGGGTGGTTGATGATGTCATTGACCAAAAATTGAAGCAAGTTTAAGATGGAAGATGAGGTCAATTTAGGACATAATGAGTTTGAGATGCCTATGGGGCACTTAAAGGGGCTGAGGACAAAAATACCGTGGAATAACCAGAAAAAGAAAAGCCTGAGCTTACTCAGTGAGCTTTGTCCTGATATGCCAAGCTTACAGGTTCAGTCCCTGGTCAGGACACATACAAAAAATCAACCAATGAATGCATAAATAAGTGGAACAACAAATTGATGTTTCTCTCTCTCCCTTCCTCTTTCTCTCTAAAATCAAGAAATAAGAATCTGAGGCAAAGATTTGTCTCTAAAAATGTTTATAAGAGAGCTAGATATATTAATGAAAATTGAAAACTAGCTAAATGTCAACAGGACAAAGGCTAAGTAACATGGTTCATCTATAAAACACATTATGTAGTGATCAAGATCATTTCCCAAATATCTATTTAATGCCAAGGGAAGGTACTTGTAAGTAAAAAGTGGAGTATATATTTATAAATGTAATATCCATTTTTCTATACTTAGAGACTTAGTACACAGAAAAAAGAGACTTGAAGAAAATAAGTAAAAATGTTAGTGATGGTTATGGTTAAGTGGTGCTTATTGTTTTTATCTTTTAACACCTATTTTTTATGTTTTCTACAAAGCACAGAAAAATAAGTGAGTTGGTGTATTTGTTTATAGATTAGTAGCGGTTAACACTGTCAAATGATATTTGAGGTGTCAGTTGAGGTGCACAACTAGTCCATTTGATTTGGACATTAGTATTTTAGTGATAGTTTTTATCAATTTTTTTTTAGATTTTAGAGTAGTTGTAAGGACAGAAACTAGACTACAATGGGTTGAAAGGTGAGCAGGAAGTAAAGAAGTAAAAGCTATTTTTTCAAGGAGTCTGACTGAAAAAGAGACAGTGGTGGTGTGAAGATACTGTTGTTTTTAAGATAAAAGTAACTTAAGTAGTTTGAGAATAAGTTGGGAATAATCAATGAACCAGGGACCATCAAGGAAAAAGCAAGAGGCAGGATCAAGCACAAAGAATAATAACAGCTACAGGGCATTTCAGGAAGTTCAGGTGTTTAATATAACGTAAGTGCCAAATGCATATGAGACAGCAGTGGAGGATGAAGCTGAAAAAGTTCAGGGGGGGCAAAACATTAAGAACCCTGTGAGCAAGCCATTTAGGCAAATATATTTAAAATTTTTAAATAAAATGTAAACACATTTAGGACTATTAAGATTACTCTAGTTGTATAGTGTGAAAATATTTTTGAAAGACAAGAGACTGGAGCAAAGAAGACTTCTAAGGGCATCATTGGAAACAAAAATCAAAAAAGCCCAAAGTAAGAAAGTATTAGTGAACATAGATATGAGAGAATGGATTTGATAAAGAATTAGGAAGTAGAATGAGCAAGATATGGATGCCAACTGGGTGTGAAGACTTGGAAGAAGGTATAAAGATGATTCCTTCCCCAAATCTCCGAATTCTAACAGGTAAAAAGTGGAAGGCTGATGCTTGCTGCCTGGAAAAAGTTTGGACGTCACATTTAGGATGCAACTGAGACAGTCAAGGTACACAATATAATGTCTTTCAAAATATAGAAACCTGACCAACTATGATCTTTTTCACTCCCTGCTCTGCTGGTTGTTTTTTGTTTGGGGTTTTTTTTGTTTGTTTTTGTTTTTGTTTTGTTTCTGAGGGAGGCTTATGGGAGAAGGTGAGGGCTAGGTTTGGCTCAGTTTAATAATCTACTGCGAAAGCTGTGTTGGAGTTGGTATTGTCTAGTGGTATTATACTCCAGTGATCTTTATATTATTTTCATATTGTAAATATTTATACCAAGACTACTTTGAGTCCAGCTTAGCTAGATATCGGCAGTGTACACTTCTTTTTTTGTAATATATTTTATTGATTATGCCATTACAGTTGTCCCATTTCTCCCCCATCATTCCCCTCCACCATGCACACCCCTTTCCACCCACATTCCCCCCTTTAGTTCATGTCCATGTGTCATAATTTCTTTAGCTTCTACATTTCCCGCATTATTCTTGCCTTCACCCTATTTTCTACCTACTGTCTATGCTACTTATTCTCTGTAACTTTTCCCCCTCTCTCCTCCTCCCCCTCCCCTGTTTCCCCTCTATGGGATCTCCATTTCTGTGTTTCTGTTCCTGTTCTAGCTGTTTGCTGAGTTTGCTTTTGTTTTAGGGGTGGTTGTTAATATCTGTGAGTTTGCTGTCTTTTTACTGTCTTATTTTTTTATCTTCTTTTTCTTAGATAAGTCCCTTTAACATTTCATATAAAAAGGGCTTGGTGATGATGAACTCCTTTACCTTGACCTTATCTGAGAAGCACTTTATGTGCCCTTCCATTCTAAATGAAAGCTTTGCTGGATAGAGCAATCTTGGATGTAGGTCCTTGCCTTTCAAGACTTCAAATACCTCTTTCCAGCCCCTTCTTGCCTGCAAGGTCTCTTTTGAGAAATCAGCTGACAGTCTGATGGGAACTCCTTTGTAGGTGACTGTCCCCTTATCCCTTGCTGCTTCCAAGATTCTCTCCTCCATTTTAATCTTGGCTAATGTAATTCTGATGTGCCTTGGTGTGTTCCTCCTTAGGGACTGTCTGAGCTTCCTGGACTTCCTGGAAGTCTATTTCCTTTGCCAGATTGGGGAAGTTCTCCTTTATTATTTGTTCAAATAAGTTTTCCACTTGTTGCTCTTTTTCCCCTTCTGGTACCCCTATAATTCGGATGTTGGGACATTTAAAGATGTCCTGGAGGTTCCTAAGCCTCTCATGTTTTTGAATTCTTTTTTTTCATTCTTTTCTGTTTGTTTGTTTTTTTCTTCCTTCTGGTCCACTCCATTGATTTGAGTCCCAGTTTTCCTCCCATCTCTGTTGGTTCCCTGTGCGTTTTCCTTCATGTCACTTATTGTAGCCTTCATTTGTTCATCTAATTTGTGAGCAAAATCAACCAATTCTGTGAGCTTCCTAATCACTAGTGCTTTGAACTGTGTATCTGATAGGCTGGCTATCTCTTGGTCACTTAGATAAATTGGCTCTGGGGCTTTGATTTGTTCTCTGGTTTGAGCCATTTTTTTTGGGGGGGGTCTGGTCCCATCTGTTATGTAGTGAGGGGCGGAGCCTTAGGTGTTCCCCAGGGTGGGGCAGCCCAGTCGCTGGGTTGTGACGCTGTATGTGGGGGCGGGGTCCAAGAGGGAACAATGGCGCTTGCTCTGCTCTCTCTTGGATTCCAGTCCCTTTCACCGATTCCCCTTCTCCTGAATTATCTGCACATGAATGTGGGACCACCTGATCAGCCAGCCACCTTGCATGGACTCACTAGGTCTGCACAGTTGCCATCCCGGGACCAGGGTCTGCTAGCCACCACCTGTGCACCTGGGATCTGCCAGCCGCTGCTGCCTGCATGCCTGGGTCTGAACCTCCACTTTTTCCTGCCGAGACTCCACCTCTCTTACCAGTCTGGATGAATGGTTGTTGGACTTCCGTACAGTACAATTTCTATGAGCTCTGGTTGTTTTCTTGTTTCTAAATCTTTGTTGTCCTCAATTTTGGTTGTGAGAGGAGGCACATTGTGTCCACCTATGCCTCCATCTTGGCCA
Source organism: Anoura caudifer (assembly GCA_004027475.1). Lineage (NCBI taxonomy): Eukaryota > Metazoa > Chordata > Mammalia > Chiroptera > Phyllostomidae > Anoura > Anoura caudifer. Next base: position 117,717 of record PVKU01004497.1, on the reverse strand, counting down.
GAAGTCCTCAGTGTACATTTCTATCATGTTAATATTGCATGAGTTATATTTTGGAAAAAAAACATAAAAACAGGATTTTCAAAAATATGAATAGATTCAACAAGTGATAAATTTGATAACTGAGAATATTATAAGTAAATAATTGAATTTCCATTAGCCTATTTAATTACTCAGGGATAACAAATGAAAACAAATTAGATGCTTTGGCAACGTTATGAATATTGGAGATAATCTGACTCAACTAACCAGTTGGAATATATTAAAGTAGAAAAATAGACTTCCGGCCAAGATGGAGGCGTAAGTCAACACACTGTGCCTCCTCTCACAACCAAAATTAAGGACAAAAATTTAGAACCAATAAAACAAACAGAACAGATAGAAAATTGAATTGTATGGAAGTCCAATAAGGATTCACCCAGACCGGTAAGAGGAGTGGAGTCAGCAGCCAGCAGAGATGGATCGAGGCAGGAAAATGCAGTGGCTAGTGGTCCTGGACGCGCAGGTGGCAGCTGGCACACCCCAGGTGCATAGGCGGTGGTTCCCGGGTGCGGGGAGGCAACAAGCAGACCAAGCGAGGCGCACAAGGTGGCTGACCTCAGTCACACATTCACGCACAGATAAACCAGCCAAAAATGGGCAGCGAGACAGACTGCACAGTTCAAGGCCCCAGCGCTGGGAAATAAAGCCTAAAAGCACCAATTGAAAACACTTGTGGGGACTGACGTGCCTGGAGGCACCCAGCCTCACAGGAGAGTTTGTTGGAGAGACCCACAGGGTCCTAGAATGTACACAAGCGTACCCACACGGAAATCAGCACCAGAAGGGCCCAATTTGCTTGGGGAAAGCGGCGGAAGGGACTAGAATCTGAGAGAGCATGGAGCAAGCGCCATTGTTCCCTCTCGGACACTGCCTCCCCATACAGCATCACAACCCAGGGACTGGGCTGCCCTGTCCTGGTGAATACCTAAGGCTCCGCCCCTCACTACGTAACAGCCACAACCAGACCTAAAAAAAAAAATAATAAAGTAAAATAAAAAAATTAAAAAGCAGAAATGGTTCAAATGGGAGAACAGATCAAGGCCCCAGAGCCAATTCATCTAAGCTATCAAGAGATAGCCAACCTATCAGATGCACACAAAGCACTAGTGATTAGGAAGCTCACAGAACTGGTTGATTTTGGTCACAAATTAGGTGAACAAATGAAGACTACAATAAGTGAAATGAAGAAAAACTCACAGGGAACCAATAGTGATGGGAGGAAAACTGGACTCAAATCAATGGAGTGGACCAGAAGGAAGAAACAAAGAAACAAACGGAAAAGAATGAAGAAACAAGAATTCAAAAAAATGAGGAGAGGCTTAGGAACCTCCGGGACATCTTTAAATGTCCCAACATCCGAATTATAGGGGTACCAGAAGGGGAAGAGCAACAAGTGGAAAACTTATTTGAACAAATAATAAAGGAGAACTTCCCCAATCTGGCAAAGGAAATAGACTTCCAGGAAGTCCAGGAAGCTCAGACAGTCCCAAAGAAGTCGGACTCAAGGAGGAACACAGCAAGGCACATCATAATTACATTAGCCAAGATTAAAATGAAGGAGAGAATCCTAGAAGCAGCAAGAGATAAGGAGACAGTCACCTACAAAGGAGTTCCCATCAGACTGTCAGCTGATTTCTCAAAAGAGATCTTGCAGGCAAGAAGAGGCTGGAAAGAATTCCAAGTCAGGAAAGGCAAGGACCTACCTCCAAGATTGCTCTATCCAGCAAACTTTCATTTAGAATGGAAGGGCAGATAAAGTGCTTATCAGTTAAGGTCAAGTTAAAGGAGTTCATCATCACCAAGCCCTTATTATATGAAATGTTAAAGGGACTTATCTAAGAAAATGAAGATAAAAAATATGAACAGTAAAAAGACAGCAAACTCACAGATATTAACAGCCACCCCTAAAACAAAAGCAAACTCAGCAAACAGCTAGAACAGGAGCAGAAACACAGAAATGGAGATCACGTGGAGGGTTAGCAACAGGGGAGTGGGAGGAGGAGGGGGGGAAAATGTACAGAGAACAAGTAGCATAGATGGTGGGTAGAAAATAGGGGGAGGGCAAGAATAGTGTGGGAAAAGTAGAAGCTAAAGAACTTGTGACACATGGACATGAACTGAAGGGGTGAATGTGGGTGGGAGGGGGTGTGCAGGGTGGAAGGGAATGATAGGAGAGAAATGAGACAACTGTAATAGCATAATAAAATATATTTAAAAAATAAAGTAGAATAATAATTCAAAGTATTATTATACTATACAAATTTAAGTTATTGGTCAAATTAGATAACTTGCTTGGAATTCAATTTCACTTCCAATTCTTAAAATCAAGCTAAAATTCTGGGCATATTACATTAAATTTCAATTCAAAAACAGTTTGTGAGATGATTGTGCTTTTCCTAGTCAATGAGATAAGAAAATCTGAAAAACTACTAAGGAGGAAATGAAAACATGTTAGGCTGTCATATGTTTCACAAATGCCTGAGCCAATTTATATTGCCACACAGATTTATTTGCAACATGTCATTGTCATGTACTGCCATCACAGATTTAACACCCTTATTTACTGCTTTTTAATTTTTTAATTTCTTTTAAACAGGATAGAAATCATCTTACAAGATTTAGTTCTTTAGTTCTTTTAGAAATCTTTTTCTTCTTAAGAAAAAGATTATGATAATCTTAAAATTTATTTGAACATAACATTGACTTGACAACTTAGAAACAACAATCTAGCCAGTAGATTCTGAAGTTAGTAATACTATTAAACGAAGAAAAATATTACATAGGCAAGAATTCATAAGGGGAAAAATTTAGAGTTTTCTCAAGTATTGTGTTTGGAACGATGTGACTGGTTACCTGAGTCATCTGTGGGAGTGATGCATACTTGTGTATGAAAATAATTTCATTTTCGTATTTTACTTTCCTCTTTTAGTCACCAATAATATGATTATACCTTTATTAATTTTTTAAAATCCTTTTTATCTTTATGAATTTTGATTATTTACCCTAAGTGAAAGTTGAAGTATCTATAGTTTCTTAGGTTAAGTAATTTATATCCTAAAATCTTTTTTTTTCACTATTTCTCTTATTTATTTGAATGTTTTCAGAATGGTTCTTCCATTTTTGGTGCTTATATTGTCATGATTGTATCCATTTAGGACTGGGATATGGCAATACTCTCCATGCCCATCTTGGGCTACATTTACTTAGCAGCAGAGAAATTTACTATCTTCCTGTAAACTTCCTTTGCTCATTTGATCTTTAGCTCTCATTACTACTAAGAATGCAAGTTAAAATAGCTAAACTATAATTTCCATTCTACATAAATTTAATAGTTTACTTTTCATGAAAAATAAGAAGTGAGGTTCATTGGTCATTTTGCAGCAATTAGGAGAAACTGTCAAAAAGAGAGAGAGAGAGAAACTTGCCATAAATCTATATAATTTTTTTAAAAGTAAGAGTTTTTACTCTGGTGTAAAATTTCCCGGGATTCTAATTAAGAAAACTTTAGTAATGGTTATGTTTCTCCTTGAAAATGGAAGAAGTTTTAAAATGGTCTAAAGTTAATTGAATCTATCCAGTTAAATTTCATTGACCTCATTTCAATATTACTCTTTCTGGAAAGAATTGCTTAAATGGCTACCAAAGCAATTAATCTTACCATTTCTAAAATTTTCCTAGTTTGTTGCTGCACACTTTAACACAGCCGCCAACGATGAAATTCTATGCTGCAGTGCTTTGAGTTTCAGAAACTCATTTCCTCTATTTCTATAGGTTAGTATATTAACAAAAATTTTTATATTATAGAAACATATGTTCTTGTGGAAAAAAATTAGAAAATAGGAACAAACAAAAATTTAAAAAATCACTCGTAATTTATATTTCCCAGTCTTTTCTATGTATATGTGTACCCAGACAACCTGGATTTAAATTCCAACTTACTAAATGATCTTGGGAAAATATCTAACTTTTTTTGTGCACTACTTTCCTTTTTTAATTTAATTTTGATTGTATTTTTTCCATTACCATTTAGTCCCCTTTTATGCCCCCCCAGCAATCACCACACTGTTGTTGTCCATGTCCATGAGTCTTTTTTTCCTTTTTGCTCAAACCCGCCACCCCCACTAGCTGTCATGCTGCTCTCTTTCTATGAGTTTATACCCATTTTCCTTGTTAGTTCAGTCTGTTGTAATAAGAAAAATGTAGGAAAGCAAATAAGGATATTTGCAAGAAATTTGACAAAGACATTCTTAATATATAAATACCTCTTCTAAATGAATCAGAAGAATGCTAACAATCCAATAAAAACAGGCAAAAATTAAAAACAAAATTAACAAAAGTAGAAATAAGAATGGTCAAATATACAGAGAATAATAAAATGTTTAATATACTCATTAGTAAAGAGGTAAAACAAAATGTGTATCTTAATAAACAAAATTATGAATGAAAGTTTCCTGGAGTACAGTAAAATGGGCATTGAATTAATGTGTGTTAGTTTAAGTATAAATTAGTGCCAACTTTCTGGAAAGCACTTTGGCAATAGAAATAAGGACCTTAATAACCTTCATAATCATCAGCTCGATGTCATCTGTAGAAATTTAATGAATAATCAGAAATAGTTAAAAATATACACAGGTATATAATATTTTTAAAGTTCTGAAATATAGGAATGGATAAATAAGTTATTTTGACATGTCAGGCTAGTAAGCCACTTTAATAAATACATCATGTCTGCTAGAATGTGATTTGGGGAATGCTCACAATAAAGTGAAGGAGTTAGGTATTAATGCATATATGCAATATAATCTATTTATGATAAAGACTGATGTAATAGCCTTATGTGTCAAGTTGGCTAGGCCATAGTACCTAATGATTTAATCAAACACTAATCTAGGAGTTACTGTGAAGGTGTTTTGTAGAGGTATTTAGCCTCTACAATCACTTGACTTCAAGTAAAGGAGATTATCCTTGACAATTGAGTAGCCTCATTCAATCAGTTGAAGGCCTTAAGAATACAAACTGAGGCTTCCCAGAGAAGAAAATATTCTGTCTCAAGACTGAAGCATCAACACCTGCCTGAGTTTCCAGGCTGCCCTACAAATTTCAGACTTTCCAGTCTTCACGATGTAATATATATTTCCTATTGGTATTGTTTCTCTGGAAAACCCTGACTGGCACAACTACTAATAGCCTAACCTAGCAATTATCCTCCTTTTCCTTCCAAATAGAACCCTGGATTTTATAGCTGGGCCATTGGCTACTTGGAGTGAAGACTATATTACCCTACCCTTCTTGCAAATAGTTGTTAAGTATGTGACTAGGTTCTGACCAATGAGACATAAAAGTGCTGAGTGGTACAGTAATCCACAGGTGATATGTTCCAAGACCCCCAGTGGGTGCCTGAAACCACGGATAATACTGAACACTATATGTACTATGGTTTTTCCCATACATACATAAGGATGATAAAGCTTAATTTATAAATTAGGTACAGTAAGTGTGTCGCTTGTGGAAGTGGTTAGGTGGTGGTGTTCCAGTGCGGTTTGTAGCTGTCCACTGGGTGAGCAGGCTCTGAGACCTCCCAGGAGGTACAGGCCAAGGTCAGCCACCCTGTGTTCTGTCCAGGGCCACCCAAATAAGCTTCAACGCAATCGGTAGTTGGCTGCAACTTGTACTGGGCTTAGAAGTGCCCAAGTGGATCCAATCTGTAAATCAAGGCCAGCTGCTTTGCTGCTAGTGCTGGGCCTGGGGCCATTTAGCAATAGGCATAGGGAACATTGAAGCCAGATGCTGTTTATTTGAGAGAATTTAGGAAAAATGTGAAGCATGAGCCAAGCTAAGCCATTTGCTGGAACAGTCTGGGTGGGCCCAAAAATTGGGAGGGGCAGAGCTTCATGAAATCACCAGGGTGAGGCAAACTGAGCCAATTGATGGAGTCTCAGATGTGGCACCCACCTACCAGCTCTGTGGCTCTGTGTGCTCAGAAAAGGAACAATAGCCTCTGCCAGTACTTTTGTCTGGGACAGTGCTGCCCCAGGCAGCTCTTGCCCTGATGCTGGATGGTTCAGTTCCTCCCTGTATGTCTCTGATGCCTTTCAACCTGCTGCCCCTACACTGGAACTCAGAGACAGTGACAGAGCTCAGATGGAGCGAGTCCAAGTAAGTCTGTGTGCACACCCTTTACAAGTTAGCAGTTTCTGTCTTCCACAGCCTCAACACCCCGCCCCCCCTCCGCCCTGGTTTTTACAACCACAAGTGATGGAGACTTATCTTCGTGGCACTGGAACCCCAGGCTGGCAGGCCTGGTGTGAGGATGGTACCCCTCACTCTTGAGATATCCCTCCCGAATTTTTATCGACCACATGTGGGTGTGGGACCAGCCCATTCCATGTCTGGATGTAGTTTTTCCTTCTATTCCCTAGTTTTAGGACTTCCATTCAGCTCACTTTCTGATGATTCTGAGTGACGGCTGTTCTATAGTTTAGTTGTAATTTTTATGTGGTTGTACGAGGAGGCAAGCCATGTTTACTATGCCGCCATCTTCTGTATTTCCTTTTGACAGGTTACAACATTAAGGTCAGGACATCAGGAATAAAGCGGATAACAAAAAGAACATGCCACAGAAACTCAAAAGAAAATGCTTGTTCAACATTTTAACTGACTGAAAAGGGAAAATATTGAAGTACATTCATTATTGTAGCTCTATGAAAGCATTTAATCCACTGAATATATTAAGGGGTTGGTTGCTGTTTAAGAAACCAAAGCATCTCACAAAAAACATTAAGCTATTCTTTGCACAGTCTTGTAACAGCTTGTCATTCAGCAAATAAATTTGGAAATATGACATTGCGAGGTTTATAAAATATATATTTTTATTGATTCTATACTTTTAAGTTGAGGGTTACATTTTCAATCCAGGAATCAATAATTTATGGAATTAATTTTTCATTATAACTTTCTCACAGTTGCTGGATTAGGAATGTTCTGATGGTAAACAAAAATGTAAATTAAACATATTTCTGCATGGAAATTCTAGGGGGTAGTGAATCAGGAAGTGGGGCTGTTACAGAATTGCCCGATATATGTGTAGTCAGTTTCGATATATGTGAACCTGAATCATATAGACACATTTAAAAACACACTCAAACAGCCTTATTTGTCCTGGTAATGAATGAGTCATGGTAATACCTAATAAGCCTCCTGAATGAAAACTTGTTAGTAAAGTTAGCTGTTAAACATTTATTTCCAGCCAATATCATTCAGACAAATTAGTTAGATTAGATCCAGAAGATCAAAGTTTGAAATAAATTAGCTTACGCCTAAAGTAATAAGGCTAAGAATTTTTTTTTAAATATAAGACCCCATTCCTACTATTTTTAAAATATGTTTTATTGATTATGCTATTACCATTGTCTCATTTTTTTCCCCTTTATTTCCCTCCACCCTATACCCCCCTCCCACCAGCATTCCCTCCCCCTTAGTTCATGTTCATGGGTCAGACATATAAGTTCTTTGGCTTTTCCATTTCCTATACTATTCTTAACCTTCCCCTGTCTATTTTGTACCTACCATTATGCTTCTGATTCCCCGTACTTTTTCCCTCATTCTCTCCCTCACCCCTCCCTGCTGATAACCCTCCATGTGATCTCCATTTCTGTGATTCTGCTCCTGTTCTAGCTGTTTGCTTAATTTGTCTTTGTTTTCATTTTAGGTTGAGTTGTTGATAGTTGTGAGTTTGTTGTCATTTACTCTTCATATTTTTTATCATATTCTTTTTCTTACATAAGATCCTTTAACATTTTATATAATAAGGGCTTGGTGATGATGAACTCCTTTAACTTGACCTTATCTGGGAAGCACTTTATCTGCCCTTCTATTCTAAATGATAGCTTTGCTGGATAGAGCAATCTTGGATTTAGGACCTTGACTTTCATGACTTGGAATACTTCTTTCCAGCCCCTTCTTGCCTGCAATGTTTCCTTTAAGAAATCAGCTGATAGCCTTCTGGGAATTCCTTTGTAGGTAACTGTCTCCTTTTCTCTAGCTGTTTTTAAGATTCTCTCCTTCTCTTCAATCTTGGGTAATGGAATTATGATGTGCCTTGGTGTGTTCCTCCTTGGGTCCAACTTCTTTGGGACTCTCTGAGCTTCCTGGACTTCCTGGAAGTCTATTTCCTTTGCCAGATTGGGGAAGTTCTCCTTTATTATTTGTTCAAGTAAGTTTTCAATTTCTTGTTCTTCCTTTTCTTCCTCTGGCACCCCTGTGATTCAAATGTTGGAACATTTAAAGTTGTTCTGGAGGTTCCTGAGCCTCTACTCATTTTCTTGAACTCTTGTTTCTACATTCTGTTCTGGTTGAGTGTTTACTTTTTCTTCCTGGTCCAAATCATTGATTTGAGTCTTGGTTTCCTTCCCATCACTGTTGGTTCCCTATACATTTTCCTTTATTTCACTTTTCATAATGTTCACTTCTTCCTCCATTTTGCAACCATACTCAACAATTTCTGAGAGCATCCTGATTACCAGTGTTTTGAACTCTGCATCTGATAGGTTGGCTAGCTCTTCATTGCTTGGTTCTATTTTTGGAGCTTTGACCTGTTCTTTCATTTGGGCCATATTTGTCTCGGTGTGCCTGTTAGGTTGTAAGGGGCGGAGCATTAGGTATTCTCCAGGGCATGGCAGCCCACACACGTTGCTGCATTGTGGCGTTATGTGAGGGGAAGAGGTCAGAGAGGGAGCAGTGCCACTTGCTCCGTTCTCAGCCAGCTTTCAGTCACTTACCCCGCTACCCACAAGCAAATTGGGCCTTTCTGGTGCTGATTCCCAGGTGGGTGGTTTTGTGTACATTCTAGGACCCTGTGAGTCTCTCCAACAAACTCTCTTGTGAGGCTGTTTCTCCCACCACCCCCACAAGTTTTTACAATCAGAAGTTTTGAGGCTTTCTTTTCCCTGTGCTGGCACCGTGCGTTGGGCCATCTCTCTCGCTTCACAGTTGTTCCTCCTGGTTTATACACAAACAAATGTGGAACCACCTGGTCTGCCAGTCACTACCTTGACCACCTGGTCCTCCAGCCACCGTCTTGCTACCCCTGGCTGCCTGTCTTCACCCCTCCTACCAGTCTGAATGAATGTTTCTTGTTTAACTCCTTGGTTGTCAGACTTCCACACAGTTTAATTTTTCTGGCAGTTCTGGTTACTTTTTTGTTCTTAATTTGTTGCTGTCTTTCTTTTGGTTGTGCGAGGAGGCAAAGTGTATCTACCTACACCTCCAGCTTGGCCAGAAGTTCCCTACTATTTATCTTACTAATATTCATTGAAGTGTGATATATTATTATTCAATGAAATATGATATGTGAGGTTGAAGGATATTTCAACCTTTGATTATATTTATTAGTGCTTAAGAGGTGCTAGACATTGTTCTAAGTGCTAGAGATTCATCAGACAAAATTCCCTGCTTTTGTGGAATTTCTATATATTCCAATGGGAGGAGAAACTCTATAAACAATAAAAATTATAAGTACAAACACTATATAGTATGTTAGAAGGTGATTAGTGCTATTAAAAAAACAAACTAGTGTAAGAGGGATGAAGAGTGGTTCCAGTATTTTAAATTAGGAAGTCAAGCTGGGCTTTATTGGAAAGATGATAGTTGAGCTAAGATTGACAGAGAATGAACTATGAATATATTTGGGAGGAGAGCATTTAGACAAAAAAGCTAGTACAAAGCCCTATGGCAAGAGCAAGCCTGACATGTATGAGACAGTGAGGGGGCCAGTGTGGCTGGAACATAGGAAATAAAAGAGATAGTAGTAGAAGAGGTTAGATAGGTAATAGGGGAATTGGATCAGTTGGGTCCTTGTAAGTCATCATAAAAAAGGGGAAGGGTTTAGAGCAAGTATAAAGGACATATGGACACAAACTAGGGGCGGGTGAAAATGGGAGGGAGGTGGGGAGGGCTGGGGTGGTGGGCTGGGATGGGCAGAAAAGACAGAAAACTGTACAGGAACAACAATTAAAATAAAATTTTTTAAAAAGGAAAAAAAGGAGTGATACTGGGAAAAGGACTTTTCAGAAAGGTCAAAGTCACAGATCAGGTGGCACTGCCCATGTCAGTTTGCCAATATAACAAAATGCTGTCTTCTTGATGGCAGGCTGACACAAAGAGGGGACTGATAGTTCATGGTGCTGAAGTTGTGCATTACAGTCTGTCTATATAAAAAAAAAAGACTTTAGCTTTAATTCTGACTTCTATTTTAACAGGATTACTACCCTGGTTCACATCTGGAAAAAGGACTTTAGGTGGGCAAGACATAAACAGGGATACCAGTTAGGAGGCTATTGCAATTATCCAGGTGAGAGTTGATGGTGGTTTAGACCAGGCAGGTGGTCAGACTCTGGATATATTTTGAAGGTACAGGCAACAAGATTTTCTTATAGATGAGATGGGGCATATCAGAGACAGGCAAAAAAATTAAATTTAACAGCAGGAAAAAATGAGTTATTAACTGAGATGAGCAAGTCTGTGGGTGGTACAAATTTACAGGGAAAAATTAGAAGTTGTTTCGGACATGTGAAATTTGAGATAACTATTAGTGGAAATTAAATAAGCAGTTGCTTACTCCAATCTGGAGTTCAGGGTAAAGGCTAAAGCTAGAGATGGAAATTTGGAATTTGTCAGCATATGGATTACATTTAAAGCCATGAGTTGATGAGGATCAAGGGAGTGAACATAGCCCAAGACAAGGCCCAAGAACTCCATTTGGGACACTCCCAAGAGGTTGGGTATTGGGGAAAAAACAATAGAGGATGTTGAGAAGTGGCCAGTGAGTTCAGAGGAAAACCATGAGACCATAGTACAGGAAAGCCAAGGGTAGGAAATGTTTCCAAGATGAGGGAGTGACCAGCACCAAATTCTGCTGACTGACCAAGTAAAATTAGTATTGAAAATTGTCTGCTGGATTTAGCAAATTACTCCTTGACAAGAGCAATTTCTGTGGTGTGGTGATAATGAAAAAGCCTGAATGGAGTAAATTTAAGAAAGAATGGGAGAAAGGCACTAGAAATAGAAATTGTAGACAATCCTTTTGAGTTTTACTGTAAAGTAGAGCAAATAAATAGGATAGCCAGAGTGGGAAGCAGGATCAAGAGATTTTAAGATTGGAGAAACAACAACATATTTATTTGCTCATGAGAATGGTCAGTGGAGAGGAGAGAATTGATGTTGTTAGAGAGACAGGAGAGAACTGTTAGAACTATATTCTTGAGTAAACAGGAAGACGTGAGATCAGGTTTCCATTTGCAAGGTTGGCCTTATATGAACCTGCACAGTTCATCTACTATAATTGGAGAAAAAGCAAACAGTGGGTACAGATGATAGTATATGGATAAATGTGCTTGTAAGCATCAGTGGAAGTTCACTTTTGGGTATTTCTATCTCATTTAAAAAGTAAGCAAGACCTTCAGCTGAAAGTGAGGATAAGAAGAGGTGATGCTGAAGTTATCTAGGAGAGTGGAAGAATGAATGGACTAGTCAGATAATAGTACAATCGACAGGTAACATTAAAGAAACATTTGAATAATAACAATAGCAGGTAAACATATTGAGTCCTTTTGTTTTATGAATTGTTTTAAAAGACTTACATTTTTGACCTATGAACTGGCACAATTATTATCCTTATTTTAGGATAAGAAAACTGAGTTGTTACTTACCTGTAGTCACATACCTAACTGAATGGTGGAGATATCATATAAAGCCTTTTGGAATGTATCATGGCTTTTATATCAGGCTTTTTGACTCCAGATACTAGGCTCTTCCTTATACAAAATTAAATATTTGTTGATTGAATGAATGAAGGATAAATTTTTGAAAAGGAAGGAAAAAACAATGTTATCTCTATGATTTGTGGTTTTCTGTTAAGTCATTTTTGCTACTCATGTGACCCTAAGTGCTGTCTGTGTTCCAAATCTTGTAACTGGATCCATGTGTGAAGAAGGAACTGTACAGGTAGGGATGTGGCCTACACATCTCATAGACTTAGGTTTGAATCCCAGTTCTTTTCTCACTAGCTATATTATCTTGGCCAAGTAACTTACACTCTCTCTGAATCCCAGTTTTCTCATCTTTAAAATGAGAATAGCATGTACTTACAGCATTTATGGGGAAGATTAATAGAATTGTGGATGTTAAGTATCTGGTACAAAGTAGGTTCTCAATAAGTTAGTTTTGTTCTCCCTCCCTATTCTGGTGAGTTGCCCAAAACTTCATTACCCTCCCCAGAATGGATCCTTCTTTGCACTTGCACATTTCATTACCAGAACTGTAGTCTCTGCTGTCAACACAGCTAAGTCTCCTTATAGTGACAGGTGAAGAAGGAATGCTGTCTCACTCTCTACTCATTGAGACCCTCTGCTGCCTAATCTTGGATGCCTCCCCTACCCCTCTGCTATCCGTCCGCTCTGAAACAACGAAGACTTCCAAGCAGGGTCCTCTGGCAACACCAAACTTCTGTCCTTACCAGTCATTGATTCAATTCCTTGAGGTGTGGCTGGAGCCAGGTCTCCTCTGAACTGTCCTTAATGAACTATCCAACAGGGACAGCAAAAGAGTGCACTTAATTTTAATAGTATCAGTTATACCAAACTCCAAGTTTACAAAATTATTATCCCCGGGAATAATTAATTAATCCATATTACAAGTGTGTTGCAAAGGGTTTTTCCTGGAACACTTTCTTTTTTGCCCCCCACCCCAGGAATACATATTTTATAAAGTAAGACACACAACAGTTTTGTACCCTAACCATTAGGCTCCAGGCAAGTGGTGTTTTCTTTCTTTCTTGTCAAATGTTGACAATTATGAGCACCATCGCCTAATAACTGGCTGAGCTTCAGTTAGGTCTGAAAACAATGAAGTCCCAAATTGCAAATACACAAGCATCTATATGTTATACTAATAAGAAGTAATGAATATGTTAGTCTTTATTTTCTCATTATTTGGATAAACCAAAGGACACTTTGGTTTTATGGTGTTTATAATAGTAGGCCAAAAATTTAGAAAACTGAAAAATCAATTCCAGGTAATTAAGTCTTACACTCACACAAAAACCAAACAAAAAGTCTGCTTTTCAAACCACTTAACAGCTCGTGCAAATTTACGGCCAGAAGTGCAAAAAACGTGGGGCACGGCCGCACGGTGTGAGTGGGGCCATGGTGGCTGCATCTGCGGCTGCGCAGAAGCCCAGGGAGTGGAGAAGGTGCTCGATGGACTAGAGTGGCCAGAGGAAACACTTGGACCTCTCTGCTTCACCAGTAGTGTTTCTTGCTGTAAGGGAACGGAACCTTCTGGAAGCTTGGAAGCCGTGTAGCTGGCCCCAAGGACCTGCTGATTGGGTACATTTGTCGCGTTGGACCTGAGTAAAGCTTCTGAGGTCCGGGCACTTTCTGTTCTTTATTCTTTGTTCTTTTGAAGTTGTGTTTCCTTTTCTGACTTGCCAAGATGCCAAGATCCGATCTTTACCTCAGGGCTTGGGTGGAGTAAGAGGGGACCCTCCAGTCCTTTTTCTTTCTTGAGACCTGTTTCTAGGATTGTAGACCTACTTCCTTTTCAGAAGCCTGGTCATCTACCCGGTGATTTTATATTTTATTTAATATAGGGGTTGTTTGTAATCTCTTGTCTTCTTCACCCTCCAGAAAAAGAAATAATCTTAAAAGGTATAGAATGGAAGGGGTTATGAAAATCTTTGTAGGCCAACCTCTCATATTTGAGAATTGAGATTGGGGATGGGGGAAAGGACTTACGGAGATTATTTTGCAGTATTGCACTTATTTAAATTTGAAAACTTGGGGAAAACAAACAAAACCATAACAACAAAAGCCCAGAATACTGGAGCTTCGGAGCTGGCGAAGGCCGTGAGGCCCCAGCTTTCCGTTTCCCGACGAGAGCTGAGAGCCGCCGACCGGAGAAGGGGCGTGCCCAGAGTCACGTGGCTCCGGGGAGCGCCAGTGCCGACTGCGGCGGCGCGGCGGGGGGTGGGGGGGGGCGGAGCGGCTCCTCAGACTTACGGAGGGAACCTCGCTGCCTCAGCCCGGTGTTTCTGGTTCGTGCTTAGTCTTTACACTCTTGGGGATCTACTGGTCCCATTCCTTTCTCGATTGTAAATGCACGGAATCACCTAACCTCTCTTAGTTTAGTTAAATTAGTTAAGATTATTTATGAAACCTATATATTATGGGAGTGTATTTTCAGGTGGATTGTCATCAGCTAGATGGTATATTAAATTTATTCGGGGGAATAAAAGTCACAGCCCTTCTCCCAGCCAGCCCGCAAAATAGTGAAAAACAAATATTTTTGAATGTCCACCATGTGCCAGTTGTTGGAGATACAGTATTAGATAAAACGGGTGTCCTTCCTCTCATAGAGCTAGTTAAGTTGTCATTCATTCATTCATGCAATAAATGAGGAAATTATAGAGCAGCTGATTTCAACCCAGCAGGAGGAACTTTCTAATTATCGGAGTCGTTCCAAAGGAGCCTGAAACCGCCTTAGGAGATACTAACTATCACTGAAAGTGACTTTCATTTGGATGAGTTTGTTTCTAAATATTGCTTCGACCTAATTTTGTATTGAATAATGTGGAGACTATAAATTTGGTTGACATTAGAAGCTTATGAACTAGGGGAAATGAAGTATGTTGTAAAATAATTTTGTTAGTTGAGGTATGGGAAGTGCTCAACAGAGGTGTTGCAAGGTGGATTCTGAGGAGAGTTCTCATTTCGTTTGAGGGGACCAGGGATAGTTTCTTGCAGGAGGCAGGATTTCTAATGGGTCTTGAAGGAGAGGTGGGATTTCTTTTTAATAGACTTTATTTTTTAGAACAGTTTAGAGTTATAGAAAAAAGGAGGCAATAGTACAGTGTATTCTCATATACACTGTAACTAGTTTTCTGTATTAAATAATATCTTGCACTAGTATGGTACCTTAGTTACAATGAATAAACTAATATTACTACATTATTATTAACTAAAATCCATAGTTTATTCAGATTTCCTTAGTTTTGTGGGGTTTTTTGGGGTTTTTTTGCCTAAGTTCCTTTTTTTTTTTTCTGTTCCAGAATTCCAACTGGTATACCAGTAGTTACAATGTTTTCCTAGGTTCTTCTTGGCTGTGGCCGTTTCTCAGACCTTATTTGTTTTTAATGACTTTGACAGTTTTGAGGAGTGCTGGTTAGATATTTTGTAGGATCCCCCACTATTGGAATTCATTTGGTGTTTTGATCAAGATAGGACTGGGGTTATGGGTTATTGAAAAGAAGAATATATCTTATCAAGGGTACATACTATAAACATTTATGAATGGGGATGTCGACTTCAACTGCCGGCTGAGCTAATGTTTGTCCAGCTTCTCCATTGTTTCGTTAAGTATGTCAGATTTATCTCTTGTTCCCATTTATTAATTTAATCCTTTTTTATCAGTACAGACTTATGGGTATTTATTTTATACTTTGAGTTATAAAGTAATAGTATTTTATTTTGTTGCTCAGATTATTCCAGCTTTGGCCATTGGGATCTCTTTCAGTTGATTCCTCCACTTTTATTTTTAAATCCTCATCTGAGGTCATTTTTTTCATTGCTTTCAGGGAGGGAAGAAGGAAGGGAGAGGCGGGGGCGGGGGGAGAAACATTGATATGAGAGAGATACATCAATCGGTTGCCTCCCACACGCTTACCCTTTCCAGGGACTGAATCTGCAACCCTTAAGGGCATGGTGCTCCAAGCAGCTGAGCCACGCTAGCCAGGGCTCCTCCAGTCTTTTGACATTCCACTCTCAGTGCAGGTTTTACTTTCTGTTACTACAAAATGCTCTAGGCTCATCTTGTATATTTCCTGTCCCCATTCTAGAATCAACTATTTCTCCAAGGAGCCATCATTACTTTTATTGAGTAAAGGTATTAGAAACCGAAGTCCAGCTAGAGTATCATTTCTTTTAGGCTCCTCTCAACTGACAAAGCAAAGAAATAAATGCATGTATATAAGTGCATAGTAATCCTTGCTTATAAACATATCTGTAAGTAGTTCTGTAAGTATTTATCTGTATCTATATCAGGCTAACAATGAGTTCATACTGATGTTGCCAGCTCTGTGTCATTACCACATGGATCATGCTAGCCTTGAACGCTAGGATTAAAAAGAAAATTTAGCCCTGGCTGGTGTAGCTCAGTGGATTGAGCACGGGCCTGTGAACTAAAGGATTGTGTTTCAGTTCCCAGCAGGGGACGCCTGAGAGGCAACCACACATTGATATTTCTCTCCCTCTCTCCCTTCCCCTCTAAAGATAAAATCAATAAAATCTTTTTTTAAAAGAAAATTTAACCAAAAGTATGAAGAATAAAGTAAAAAAAAATTGTCTTAGACATTCTTGTAGAAGTCTCCTAGTACACAGTGCATGCATTTCTTCTGAGTATCAATTTAGGAGTGGAATTGCTTGGTTATAGTTTATGTATCTTTAATTGAGTAGATAATATCTGTCAGGAACTATGAAAAGTCTGAGATTTTATCCAACTTGCAAGTTAGCAAACTAGCCTGTTAATGTTTTATTGATATTAGCAGAAGATACTGGATTAGAAACAAAGGATTTTTGAAAATGCAGGCAAAAGCATTAGCTAAAGTTTCAGGTTCCTGTTGGCTCCCCTGCCCCCACCCCACCTCAGGGGGTTAGATGTGTGGGAATAACACAAGTGGACCTAGGTGGATGCACATACAGTTGGTTGTGTTAATAGAGAGGAAGGAATACTGAGTGGAAGACTAAACATAGAAAAGATACAATAAAAATACAGAATAAAAGATTTTAAATGGTACCATAGAGCACTTACGGTGAATAGAGCTTATGGGACTGAAAGTTGCTCTGGTGAGTCAGTGATTGAGTGGTGAGTGAATGTGTGGGCCTATGACCTTATTGCACACTACTGTATGCTTAGCTTACCCTAAATTTATTTAAAATTTTTTTTCATTCTTCAGTCACTTTAGTATGCTGTAACTTGTTACATTACCATAAAATTTTTTAAAACTTTGACTCTTTTTTTAACCTGGAAATTATTACACTAAGTGAAATAAGCCAGTAAGTGAAAGATAAATTCCATATGATCTCACTTATGTGTGGAGTCTGATGAACAAAATAGAAACAGAGGCATGGATGCATGGAACAGACTGACAGCTGTTAGAGAGGGGGTGGGGACTGGATCAAAGACGGTGAAGAGATTAATATGTGCACGACCCACAGACACAGACAACAGTGTGGGGATAGTCTGAGGGAGGGCAGTGGGGCAGGAGGGGGGATCTGTAATAGTGTAAACAATAAAAGTAAAGTTATAAAAACTTTTTGACCCTTATAATAACTTGGCTTAAAATACAAACACATTTTACAGCTGTACAAAAATATTTTCTTCATATCCTCCTTCTGTGAGCTTTTTATGTTTTTAATTTTTTTTTTTTTACTTTTTAAACTTTTTTGTTAAAAAATAGACAAAAACACACTGAGAAGGGTGTTGTGAGATCCAGTTTCCAATGTGTGTGTGTATGGTGGGGGGTAGTTTCCCCCATACTACCAAGCAGTTCTCGGACCCAACACCATCAGGGTATCTGAGAATTCAACTCAATTCAGACACTGTCTACCTGGGGAGAAGGCCTGTAAGATTGGCCCCACCCTTCAAAGATGCAGGTCACAAGCCCAGGCTATTACCTGTACTTCTGACTGGCTGGCTATAAATCAGAGGTTCAATTAATTTGCTAGGGTAACTCACAAAACTCAGAGAAACATTTTACTTCCGAGAGTACTGCTTTATTGTTAAAAGGATATGACTCAGGAACAGCCAGATGAAAGAGATGCATAGGGCTAGTTATGTGGGACAGGGCACGGAGCTTCCATTCCCTCTCCAGGTATGCCATTCTCCCAGCACCTCCAACGGTTTACCGACCACGAAGCTCTTTGAACCCTCTTGTTTTAGGTTTCCATAGAGGCTTTATTACATACTCATGGTTGGTTAAAACACTGGTCATTGGTGCCCCGCTGGTATAGATCAGTAGATTGGGCGCTGACCTGTGAACCAAAGGGTTACCGGTTCAATTCCCAGTCAGAGCACATGCCTGGGTTATGGGCCAGGTTCCCCAGTATGGGGTGTGCAGTGTGCGAAAGTCAACCAAACGTTGATGTTTCTCCCTCTCTTTCTCACTCCCTTCCCCTCTGTCTAAAAATAAATAAAATATTTTAAAAAACAACAACCCCCCAAAAAAAACATTGGTCATTGGTAACTGATTCAACCTTCAGACTTCTCCCTGAAGGTGGAGGAGGGGAAAGACTAAAAGTTCCAAACCTCTAATCACATGATTGGGTCTTCTGGTCCCCAGCCTCCATCTTTACGTGCTTTGTAAAAGTTACTTTATTTTATTTTTTATATATATTTTATTGATTATGCTATTACAGTTGTCCCATTTCTCGCCAATCATTCCCCTCCACCCCGCACACCCCCTCACACCCACATTTTCCCCCTTTAGTTCATGTCCATGTGTCATAAGTTCTTTAGCTTCTACATTTCCCATACTATTCTTGCCCTCCCCCTGTCTATTTTCCACCTACCATCTATGCGACTTATTCTCTGTACTTTTTCCTCCTCTCTGCTCCTCCCACTCCCCTGTTGCTAACCCTCCATGTGATCTCCATTTCTGTGGTTCTGTTCCTGTTCTAGCTGTTTGCTTAGTTTGCTTTTGTTTTAGGTGTGGTTGTTAATATCTGTGAGTTTGCTGTCTTTTTACTGTCCTATTTTTTATCTTCTTTTTCTTAGATAAGTCCCTTTAACATTTCATATAATAAGGGCTTGGTGATGATGAAC
>PVKU01004497.1:0-98705 GCA_004027475.1 Anoura caudifer | reverse complement strand
TCCTTTGCTGGATAGAGCAATCTTGGATGTAGATCCTTGACTTTCATGACTTTGAATACTTCCTTCCAGCCCCTTCTTGCCTATAAGGTCTCTTTTGAGAAATCAGCTGACAGTCTGATGGGAACTCCTTTGTAGGTGACTGTCCCCTTATCCTCTGCTGCTTCTAGAATTCTCTCCTTCATTTTCATCTTGGCTAATGTAATTATGATGTGCCTTGGTGTGTTCCTCTTTGGGTCCAACTTCTTTGGGACTCTGAGCTCCCTGGACTTCCTGGAAGTCTATTTCCTTTGCCAGATTGGGGCAGTTCTCCTTTATTATTTGTTCAAATAAGTTTTCCCCTTGTTGCTCTTCTTCTTCCCCTTCTGGTACCCCTATGATTCGGATGTTGGGACATTTAAAGATGTTCTGGAGGTTCCTAAGCCTCTCCTCATTTTCTTGAATTCTTTCTTCCTTCTTTCTGATGGGATGTTTCTTTCTTCCTTCTAGTCCACTCCATCGATTTGAGTCCCAGTTTTCCTCCCATCTCTATATCTCTATTGGTTCCCTGTGCGTTTTCCTTCATTTCACTTATTGTAGGCTTCATTTGTTCATCTAATTTGTGACCAAATTCGACCAATTCTGTGAACACCCTGATGACCAGTGCTTTGAACTGTGCATCTGATATGTTGGCTATCTCTTGGTCACTTAGATGAATTAGCTCTAGGGCTTTGATCTGTTCTCCCATTTGAGCCATTTTGGGGTTTGTTTTTTTTGGGGGGGTCTGGTCATGGCTGTTATGTAGTGAGGGGCGGAGCCTTAGGTGTTTCCCAGGGTGGGGCAGCCTAGTCACTGGATTATGACGCTATATGTGGGGGCAGGGTCCAAGAGGGAACAATGGCACTTGCTCCACTCTCTCTCAGATTCCAGTCCCTTCCACTGCTTCCCCCAAGCAAATTGGGCCCTTCTGGTGCTGATTTCCATGTGGGTGGGCTTGTGTACATTCTAGGACCCTGTGGGTCTTTCCAAGGAACTCTCCTGTGAGGCTGGGAGTCTTTCCTGGCACCTGAACCACCACAAGTGTTTTCAATCAGTGTTTTTAGGTTTTATTTTCTGGCACTGGGGCCCTGGGTTGCGAGGTCTGTCTCACTCCCTGTTTTTGCCTGGATTATCTGTGTGCAAATGTGAGACCACCTGGTCAGCCAGGTGCCTTGGATGGCCTCACTGGGTCTGCCCGTTGCTACCCAGTGCCCAGGGTCTGCTAGCTGCCACCTGTACGCCTTGGATCTTCCAGCCACTGCCTGCATGCCTGAGTCCGCCAACCTCCACTTTTTCCTGCCACAACTCCACCCCTCTTCCTGGTCTGGGTGAATGGTTGCCGGACTTCCATACAGTTCAATTTTCTATCAATCTGATTGTTTTCTTGTTTCTGAATCTTTGTTGTCCTTAATTTTGGTTGTGCGAGGAGGCACAGTGTGTCCAACTATGCCTCCATCTTGGCTGGAAGTAAAAGTTACTGTTTTAACATAACAAAAGATACCTTTATCACTCTCAACACTTAAGAAATTCCAAGGATTTGGGGAGCTCTATGTTAGAAATGGAACTAAGATCAAACGTATATCTCTTATTATAAATCTCAGTATCACAAACAGACATTAGCATCAGCCTGCACAGAATCAAGGTCACCACTGCCACCATCTTCCATCTCCACATCTTGTTCCACTGCAAGATCTTCAAAGGCAGTAACACGCATGGAGCTATTATCTCCTATGATAGCAGTGCCTTTTTCTGGAACACCTCCAAAGGACCTGCCCGAGGTTCTTCTTGAGGAAATGTCACTCTTTTCAGAAATACATCCATGGTAGTTTCTTAGTTTTTGTCTTTTTTCTTCATAGATTTGCCTATAAAGCATATACTGCACCGTAAACATTCTTCTCTATTATTCACAGCCTTTTGGTGTTGGGGTCCCTGCTTTTAAACTTTTTAGGGGGCTGTTGAGGTCTATAAAAGTTCTGCTAAACATTTCACTGTGAATTTTCTGGAGTTTCTTCTTTTTCTTCTCCTGCAGTTTCCTTTCTTCTTGCATCTTTTTTAGTGATGTGCTTCTGTTCCTATTTGGACAATTTCTCATGAGCCCCTCGGGAACCACCTCTAGGAGCTCCTCAGTGTCCTCCTCATCCACACCTAGGTTGAAGTTGTTTGCCATCTCAACTGCAGTCTATTTTTACACCCTTTGCGCTATGGTTGAAAAATCAAAGGATGGTTACTAGGTGATAAGAATTTTTCAGCTTCATTATAATCTTACGGGACCACTGTCATATATGCAGTCTGTTGTTGACCAAAACATTGTTTTGTGGTACATGACTGTACAATAAAGGCAATATATTGTTACTGAATAGCAATTGGGGGTCCTGCTGCCCACCGCTACCCTCTAGGCAAAATTCCAGAGGCAAATTTTGGAATAACAGCTTTCCACATGAATTAGTCACTTAAGCTTATCAGTTAAGGCTGAACTCTTTAACACCTGAATTCTCCTGTCATTCCCCCTGTTAGTTTTAATTGTCTTGTTTCTATAGGGTTAGATAAACAACATAAAATAAAAAAGCTACATAATTTTGGAAGAATGGCAGGCTTCTGCCTCAGAGCCTACCTATTCTAGCTAGAACACTCAAAGAGTAAACCTGCCACCCTCTGCCAGGCCAGCTTGATCCTCATCCTCGGCTGTGCCTGGAGTTCCTCCCCATTCAAAACACCATCTGTTGGGAAATGTGGGCATCTGAAGCACAATCATCCAGGCATCCTTGAGAAAGAGAGCCTGAGAGCCCTTCTGTTCAAATGCAGCCCATAATTCCTTGCACTCGAGGCATTCAGCTTCTCAGCCTACCCTGTTCTAGACTGTTTACTTTTGCCTCCTCCTATGGCCCCTCCCTACTCCTCCCCAGTGACCTGATTGGATCTCTGTATCAATATGACAAGCCCAAAGCTAATAACACACTCAAAGCGGAAAAACTGATGATCAGAAACAAGGCAAATATGCCCACTCTTGCCATTTCTTTTCAACAGAGTATTGGAATACCTCCTAGCCAGATCAGTTAGGCAAGAAAAAAAATTTTTAAAGGCATCCAGATTGTTAAGGAAAAAGTAAAATTGTCACAGTTTGTAGAGCTTGTTACTGGCATTTGGGGTCCTTGGGTTCCCCAAGATAGACATTAACAGGAACTGCCAGAGGAAATTCTGGACAAATTTTATTAAAACTTACGTTGAGCACGAGGGAGGCAGCACAGAGGAAGATCCTCCAAACTGACACCAAGCTGGCTCTGCTTGGCTACTTTTATAAGCTGGGGACAGAGCAGCCTTGTGTGAAAAGGCCAGCTTTTTTAAAAAGGCAGGCTTGCCCTGGCTGGTGTGGTTCAGTGGATTGAATGCTGGCCTGAGAACCAAAGGGCCACTGGTTCGATTTCCAGTCAGGGCACATGCCTGGGTTTTGGGTCAAGTACCAGTAGGAGGCACATGAGAGGCAACCAGATATTGATGTTTCTCCCCCCCTCTCATTCCCTTCCCTTCTCTAAAAAATAAAATCTTTAAAAGAAAAGAAAAAAAGGCAGGCTTGTGGAATTTCCTGTGTCAGAGTGGAGCTAGTTCTTCCTGTTGGGCTTCCTGTTGGGTTGCTTAGCAACTATCTTCCCATCTGCCCTGTGAGGACCAAGGTGGAAGACTGTTCCCTACCATCACCCCAAGAAGGTCTTATAGCCATCAAACCTTGATCAGCTGTAAATGTAGAACTGTGGTTTTAATATCTGCAAAGAAGTAAGGGGTCAGAAAGAAAATAAGGAAGGCTACTCTGCTTTCTTGGCCAAGGAGGAGCTGAGGTGGTGACTTTTTTTTTTTGCAGTTAGCTTATCTGGTGTTCTTTTTGGCCATCTGGCATTCCTTTAGCCCTGGACCAAAGTCCCTATGCTCTTTCAATCTCATATATAGAAAATCCTAAAGACTCTGTAAAACAAACAAAAAACTGCTAGAACTAACACATAAAGTTACAGGGTACAAGCAACATACAAAAATTAGTTGCATTTCTATATACTAACAGTGAATTATATAAAAAGGAAATTAGGAGAATATCCCATTTACAATAGCATCAAAAAAATAAAATACTTAGGAAGAAAAGTAGGTGAAAGACTTGTAAAATACTTAGGAAGAAAAGTAGGTGAAAGACTTGTATACTGAAAACTATAAAACACTGATGAAAGAAATAGAAGACAAATGGAAATATATCTTGTGTCCATGAATTGGAAGACTTGTCCATACTACCCAAAGTGAACCCATTCATTTTCATTCTATAGGTGTATATGATCTTTGGCACCTTTCTCTCTCATCCTGAATTTGCTAAAGTGTCAAATTATATAAATATTTTATTTTTGACATTTGTTCAAACTCAATCCAAAACTGAAGTTGTATTTTATTTCTTTGAGTATTCCTCATATTATAAAATATATTTAAATATATGTATACACACATACTCATTTCACTTCTAACTGATCTTTTGTGGTAGTTATGTCTCCATTTTGAACAGCCTTTAATTTTATTACCACGTTTGATTCATTTCAGCTTCCTGTCTCTCCTCTCGCCTCCCTGAATAGTGGATGTGGATGTCTCAGTTACCCAATTAATTAACAAAGTGTTTATTAAATATCTACTGTGAGGCTAGTATGGCAGATTAAAAATTGAAATATTATTAGTGAAAGCTTCATGGAAATATTGAGGTATAATCTAAACTACGAAATAACCATAGGATTTGAGCATTCTAAGAGTAGTGGAAGTAACAGATGTGAAATTATATTACTTATAAAACAAGGGACAGCTCTGCTTTTATTTTTTTTTTTATCCTCACCTGAGGACATGCTTATGGATTTTAGAGAGAGAGAGAGAAATGTTGATGTGAGAGAGAAACATCCCAACTTGGGAGCAAATCCACAACCTAGGCATGTGCCCTGGCTAGGAATCAAACTCATGACCCTCAGTGTACGGGACAATGCTCCAACCAACTGAGCCACACTGGCCAGGGCAGGGCAGCTCTCCTTTTACTACTTTGAACACCCAAGGATTCTCTTTAAAAATATATATAACTACATTTAGAATTAACAGTCTTGTGTGCATAGTACCTTTTGTTTAATAGTGATAGTTAACATTTATTGACGTTATTTGCAAAACACATCTTTTAAAGCTGACTTTAGAGAGAGAAACATTGATTTGTTGTTCCACTTATTCATGCACTCATTGGTTGATTCCTGCATGTGCTCTGACCAGGGATGGAAGCCACAACCTTGATGTATCGAGATGATGCTCCAACCAGCTGAGCTACCAGCCAGGGACACAAGTACATTTCAAGAGACTACTGCTTCATTTACTATGTGCTCCACTGTTTTTAAGTGCTTTATGTATAATAATACATTAATTTTAATAGCCCTATGGGGTAGAAAATATTACTATTCTCCTTTAACAGGTGCATAGAAGATAACCTATTCTTTTTAACCTGAGGCATGGAAGTTAAGTGATTTGCCCAAGGTCAAGTCTTTGACAACTAGTAGGTAGCAGAGCCAAGCATTCAAATCAGGGAGCTTGGCTCCCAAGCCATGTTTTTAACCATGTGCTGTCTTGCTACTTTACTGTCTGATTTAATCCTCACAGGGTGTTGTGAAAGAAGGACTAAGACAGCTGAAGTTTAGAGAGGTTAAGTGACTTGCCCAGGTGAACACCCCTAGTGAGTGACAGAACTAGGATTTTAATCTGGGTCCTCCAACTCCAGAATTTGTGCTTTTAATGATCATGTTATACTGCTCTGAAGATGACAAGTCTTATAAAAAATAATCTTAAGTAGTGCATTTTTTAGCCTTTTAAAAATCTAAATAGTCATGATCCTGTCTATGTTAGGTTTTGGTTTAATGTTTGAGAAATCTTAATATCTGTAGCTCCCAAAGCCATACTGGGTAAACCTCCCAGCTCGATAAACATTGTGCTTTTCTCAGTGTGTCTCAATTCACAGTCTTGAAAGGCATGCTTATTTGGGGATTCCTTAGTGCCACCTCTCCTTTCCTCCATGGACTAGGAACTTATCATCATTATATCCTCATCTTCATGATTTACATGCTTTAAGGAAGTGGAAAATACCTTCTGCTTGCAGAAATGGTGGAGCTCCCTGTTTTGACAGTTAGAACATTTCCATTTAATACTATGGTAAAAGACCTTACCACTGAAAGAAGATACTGTAACAGCAAAGTTATTGTTTTTTTTTTCCTGGCCTTATAACCAGAGCAGATTATTTTATCTAAAAATATGTTTTTCTTTTAGGAAATAATTGGGATATGGTAACTTCTGGGGCCTTTTTTAGTGATACTCTAGATGTTTCAGAAAGGTTATTTTTCCAGCTGTGGCCAAGATGGAGGTGTAGGTAGAAAGCCTTCACTTTTTTGCACAACCAAAAGGAGAAAAACAACAAATCTAAAATCAACAAACAGACTATGTAACAGATGTGACCAGACCAAACAAAACAAAACAAAACAAAAAATGGCTCAAACGGTAGAACAAATCAAAGCCCCAGAGCCAGTTCATCTAAGGATGAAGAGATAGCCAACCTATCAGATGAACAGTTCAAAACCCTGGTGATCAGGATGCTCACAGAATTGGTTGATTTCACTCACAAATTAGATGAACAAATGAAGGCTACAATAAATGAGATGAAGGAAAATGAACAGGGGACCAGTAGTGATGGGAGGAAAACTGGAACTCAAATCAATGGAGTGGACCAGAAGGAAGAAAGAAACAACCAAACAGAAAAGAAGGAAGAAACAAGAATTCAAAAAAAAAAATGAGGGGAGGCTTAGGAACCTCCAGGACATCTTTAAATGTCCCAACATCCAAATTATAGGGGTACCAGAAGGGGAAGAGGAAGACAAACAAGGAAAAAGTTACTTGAACAAATAATAAAGGAGAACTTCCTCAATCTTGCAAAGGAAATAGACTACCAGGAAGTCCAGGAAGCTCAGAGAGTCCCAAAGAAATTGGACCCAAGGAGGAACACGCCAAGGCACATCATAATTACATTACCCAAGATTAAAATGAAGGAGAGAATCCTAGAAGCAGCAAGGGATAAGGGGACAGTCACCTACAAAGGAGTTCTCATCAGACTGTCAGCTGATTTCTCAAAAGAGACCTTACAGGCAAGAAGTGGCTGGAAAGAAGTATTCCAAGTCATGAAAGTCAAGGTCCTAAATCCAAGATTGCTCTATCCAGTGAAGCTATCATTTAGAATGGAAAGGAAGATAAAGTGCTTCTCAGATAAGGTCAAGTTAAATAAGTTCATCATCACCAAGCCCTTATTATATGAAATGTGAAAGGGACTTACCTAAGAAAAAAGAAAATAAAAAAATAGGACAGTAAAAAGACAGCAAACTCACAGATATTGACAACGACCCCTAAAACAAAAGCAAACTAAGCAAACAGAACAGGAACAGAAACACAGAAGTGGAGATCACATGGAGGGTTAGCAACAGGGGAGTGGGAGGAGGGGAGAGGGGGGAAGGTACAGAGAATAAGTAGCATAGATGGTGGGTAGAAAACAGGGGGAGGGCAAGAATAGTGTGGGAAAGGTAGAAGCTAAAGAATTTATGACACATAGACATAAACTAAAGGGAGGAATGTGGGTGGGAGGGGGTGTGCAGGGTGGAGGGGAGCGAAGGGGGAAAATGGGGCAACTGTAATAGCATAATCAATAAAATATATTAAAAAATGAAAAAAAATAAAAAAATAAAATCTACAAACATCCAGAAATGCCAGAAAAATCAAACTGCATGGAACTCTGACAACCACAGAATTAAAGAAATAGTCAAAGAGAACAACTGGACCAGTAAGGCAGTGAACGGAGAGAAACTAGTGAGGCAACAGACTGTGGGGGTGGGGCTGTTGCAGCATGGGGGCAGGCTGCACAGGAGGGGCTGACGTAAGGGGAAACTGAGACTCAGAGGTGGTTGTGCACTAGGCAGTTGAAAGCAACGATTTGGAACAAAAGGAAGAAATAAACATCCAACCGGATCATAATGAAGAAACAAGAATCCAAAACATTGAAGAGAGGCTGAGGAACCTCTGGGACAACCTGAAACATTCCAATATCCGAATTATTAGGGGTGCCAGAAAGAGAAGAACAGCAAGAAATTGAAAACTTATTTGAACAAACAATGAAGGAAAACTTCCCCAATCTGGTGAAGGAAATAGACTTCCCAGAAGTCCAGGAAGCCCATAGAGTCCCAAAGAAGCTGGGCCCAAAGAGGAACACTCCAAGGCATATCATCATTAAGTTACCCAAGATTAAAGACAAAAAGACAATCTTAAAAGCAGCAGGAGGGAAGGAGAGAGTTACCTACAAAGGAGTGGTCATAAGGCTATCAGCTGATTTCTCAAAAGAAACCTTGCAGGCAAGAAGGGGCTACAAAGAAGTATTCAAAGTCAGGAAAGGCAAGGACCTACACCCAAAATTACTCTATCCAGTGAAGCTATCATTTAGAACTGAAGAGCAGATGAAGTGCTTCCCAGGTAAGGTCAAGTTAAAGGAGTTCATCATCTCTAAGCCATTATTATATGAAATGTTAAAGGGACTTATCTAAGAAAAGGGAGATAAAAAATATGAACAGTAAAATGACAACAAACTCACAACTATCAACAAATAAAGCTAAAAAAATAAAGAAAAGCAACAAAAACAAAAACTAAGCAAAAAACTGGAGCAGAAACAGAGTCAGAGAAATGGACATCACATGGAGGGTTTTCCGTGGGGAGGGGGAGGGGAGGAATGGGGGGAAGGTGTAGGGAAGAAGAAGCATAATTGGTAGGCATTAAATAGATGGGGAGAGGGCAAAAATGGTATAGGAAACAGAGGACTCAAAGAACTTACATGTGCAATCCATGGACATGAGCCAAGGCAGGGGGATGCTGGAGAGTTGGGGGACAGGGTGGAGGGGGATAAAGGGGAAAAATTAGGAAAACTGTAATAGCATAATCAATAAAACAATTTTTTAAAAGTTACTTTTCATTTTTATAACAAAAACTAGTTTTGCCTTCTTTGCCTGATTTCAGCTTCCAGGAATTAATTTTGGTTTCTGTACAGCAAGAGTTAAACAACTGGTAAGAGAGTAGCTAGAATTGCTGTAGATTTTAGAACCTCACCACAGGAAATTTTTAAAATAGTTCCAATGTTGAACATCTGTGCTGATGTCTTGATATATTTATAAGGGGGGACACCCTCCCAAAATGGAATTATCTTCTGGAGGGTGGGCCCTGCTAGGTGAGTGATGTAGGAACCCATCTGTATCAGTGTACCAGCTGGCATTATTGTGAGAGGCTGTGTTCGGCTTCAGTGAATTTTTTTTAAAGACTTTTTCAACACCTGTGTCAGTTTCATGATGGGTGATTTAGAAGCGCACCTCCCAACACCACTCTGGGTGTTCAGCAGTTTTTGACTAAAAATGACATGACTCCCATGCCCCACCCTCCCTATCCACCTGATCTTGCCCTGAGTAACCTTTTTGTTTTGTTTTCCCTGGATGAAAAAAGTCCTCAAAGGGAAATGTTGCGCCAGTGTGGAAGAAGTGAAACAAAAAATGGCAGAAGCACTAAAAGGCATCAAAATCGAGTTCAAAAACTGTCTTGAGCAGTGGAAAAAGTGTGTTGATAGGTGTAGTGCATTGAATGGAGAGTTCTCTGAAGGTGACTGAAGTTTAAACGTATAAGAATAAATACACAATTTTTAATAAATATGTTCTTTTTTAGTTCCCCTCATATCTTGGGTTGCTGTTAAATGAATATACATTTATAATTGTTATGTGTTCCTGGCCCTTTTATCATTGTAAAGCATGTATCTTTGTCTGTAGTGATAGTTTTTAGAATTTATTTTGCTTTTTATTAACTATAGCCACTCTGTCTCTCTTATGATTACTTTTTGCATGGTGTATCTTTTTTATTACTTTAAATCTACTTACATCCTTGAATATAAAGGCAGCTATGGTTGGATTTTTCTTGGACTGGAACTTTTTATTCATTCACACTTAATGTAATTATTTAATAGCAAAAATTAAACTGACCAATGGAATGAAATAGAGAGCCCAGAAACAGACCTACGCATATATAGAAATAATATAGGACTAAGACGGCATTGCAAATGACCAGTGGGAGGAAGGAGTACTGAATAAATCGTGTTGGGGCAACTAAACAGCCATATTTAAAAACATGAAATTTATTTCCTACTTTGGACTTTATACAAAAATTTGGATGTATTAAAGACTTAAATTGAAAAGGCCTAACTAAAACATTAGAAGATAGTGAAAGAGAATGAGAATATCTGTGACTTTGGAGTAGGGAAGGATTTCCTGAATAAGAAACAAAAAGCAGTAATAAAGATTGATAAATTTGACAATATTGAAAATTTTAAGTTGTATTTATTAACTATCACCATAAAGATGGCAAAAAGACAAGTCCAAATTGGGAGAAAAAAAACTCATAAATGCTACAGATTAATACCTAGAATATATAAAGAAATCCTACAAATGAATGCGAAAAGAAAATCTGGTAGACAAGTACACAAAAGACATGCATTTCACAGAAGTGGAAACATGGCTTAAGATTGTTCAGTCTCAGTAAAGATCAAGAAAGTGCCTAGTTTGGACCACGGTGAAATTCTATTTTATGCTATTAATTTTGCAGTAATTTTTACCTCCCCCCCACTCATCTCAGACATGTATACCTTAAACTTTAGTGTACCAAACATTCTGAAATTCTCTTATTACACTATTTTCTCTTATTATCTGGTTGCCAAAGTTGTCATTATTGTTGCCTAAGAAGTTCTTCCTTCTCTCAGTGCAGTGATTTTTAAAATGTTGTCCCCAGACCAGCATCAGTATTATCACCAATGTACTTGTTAGAAGTGCAAGCATCCTAGCTCCACCCCAGAACTATCTGTTGAAGGGTGTTTTTTGTAGTGAAAACTTTGTAAGTTAGAGATAGAATTTCTCTCTAGAGCTGAGAGCAGCTTTTCTTGCAGGCCATTATAACAGGTTGGGGTTTCCTGTGCTCAGGGTCCTTTTCCTGTAATACAACCACTGTTTGTGCTGCTAAGTGGCCTTGTCCCATCACCCAGTGGGAACTGGACTTCGGGAAATGCAACAGGAAAATCAAGATAGTCCTGCTGTGAGTAAACAACTGGCCTTTCTCTCTAATCCAAGCGCCTAACGTCTTTTGTCGTATCCACGAAACTCTGGCTATTCTACTATTTCAAGTAGGCAAGCTAGCGAGTTTGTAAGCAGAAGTTTCACAGTTCTTGATCTAGTTCTTTCTTTATAGTTCTCTGAAGTAGGAACCATTGCTTTCCCATTGTTAATAGGAAGCAAAGTATTGATGAACAAGCCTAATGTGTAGTAAGACACATCCTTTTTCAGTGTCAGATTTTGACTTTGTTATTTTTTTAGAATGTCTCCATTACCCTAGTTATATTTGTATCCTTAATTTATTCATTCATCAAGCAAAAAATTTTGTGTGTTCTTTTTGCTCTTATTTTTCTCAGATTGTGTCACATTAGAAGCTGGGTTGATCCAAAGACAGATGGCTGCAAGTGCTGAGAAAGAAAAAGTAAAATGGACAACCACCATCATTATTAGCTCATCTCTTAAGGTAAAGAGGCATTTGGGCCTTCGAACTTTAATTAAAACATTAAAAGTGATAGGACAGTATTTTAAAAGATCCTTAGCTTGATTATCTAAAGTTGTGTGGATCAGCAATTATATAAGTTAAATATACTTTAAAGATTAAATTATAAACTTTACTGCATCCATTTTCAACACGTTCTCGAAGTATTTGAAGGTTGGAAATTTTCTGAAATTATTATTTTTCTCTCTAAGCCTGTTCTAATAGAGATGTTAAGAAATTCCAGAAACAGTAAAACATGTGCACATAAATATTATTTAAGATTTTTTGAGAGATAAACACAAGCTGATATGCCTAGTCTTTGTGGTGTTGGGAGAAGCAGTCAGTTTAATTGTCACTTTCTTGGTGATTACCTGTCTTCCCTCTCTGACTGCTTTTCAGATTTTGACACTCTATTATAAAGTATGATTTTTTTCTTTTGAGGTTTTATGAATCTGTGAATTGGTGTCATTTATCAAGTTTTTTTCATCATCTTTGATATTGCCGCTGTCCTATTCCCCCACTCCTACCCCTCTTAAAAATTGTATGTGTGTTAGATTGTCTCACAATATTCTCTATGCATTTTGAGCTCTCTTTTACCTTTATTTTGTTTTTAGGCTACACTCTAGGTAATTTCATCAGTTCTATCTTCCATGTCAGTATTTATTTCTTGAAATCCTTTCCTTTTGAGATTTGTTAAGTAGCTCTTATTCTTATAAAAAAAATTTATATCTAAAGCTTAGATAAATATGTTATACATATGTGCACATGGTCAAATACAACTAACCATTATGTGTTATAAAGTCTTGAGTCTGATTCTGTTCTGTTAGTTTGATTTGTGTAGTAAATATTGAATCATTGCCACACTTTTCAATTCATTTTAGTTTTGTGATATATGTTAAAACCTGGTAAGGTATGTTCTTTCCATACTACATGTTTTTTAAAACATTTACTCTTGCAGACCAGAAAATCAACAAACTATGGCCTGTGGCCTGGCTTATAGCAAATTTTTGCCCAGCCAGTGAGTTAAGGATGGTTTTTACATTTTTAAAGGCTTGTAAAAAAAGAGAGAGAGAAAGAGCCAGAGAGAGAGGAAGGGAGGGAAAGAGAAAGGAAAGGAGGGAGGGAGGTAAAAAGGGCAGAAAATGGAAGGGGAAGGGGAGGCAGGTAGGGAGAAAGGAAGAAAAAAAATGTGACAGGTCATATGCATCCCAAAAAGCCTAAGACAAGCTGGCCTTCTGCTGAAAAAATTTGTCAAACTTTGTTCATTCTTTTTCTTTTTTTAAA
The DNA here is from genome assembly GCA_004027475.1 of Anoura caudifer. Taxonomy (NCBI): domain Eukaryota; kingdom Metazoa; phylum Chordata; class Mammalia; order Chiroptera; family Phyllostomidae; genus Anoura; species Anoura caudifer. The sequence continues at coordinate 85,724 of PVKU01004497.1, read as the reverse complement.
TACCTTCTGTTTATATCTTGGCAGTTTATGTAGTGTGGAAAGTTCATAAAAGTTCCATTACAGTTGCTTCGAATTGAACTAACTTATTAAATTAGGGAAAATTTTATTTTTCCCATTCTGTGACCACACACGCTTTATTAGGAGTTGAAATTACATTCGGCCCTTTGAAGGCAATTGTGAGGCTGATGTGGCCCCTGGTGAAAATGAGTTTGACACCCCTGCCTATATCACTGTATTTATTTTTCAGGTCTTTATTTTTTTTCATACTGTTCCTATTTTTTAAAATATATTTTATTGAATATGCTATTACAGTTGTCACATTTTTTTCTCCCCTTTATTCCTCTCCTCCCTGTATACCCCTACATGCCATCATTCTTCCACCTTAGTTCATGCCCATGGGTTGTACATGTAAGTTCTTTGTCTTCTCCATTTCCCATACTGTTCTTACCCTCCCCCTGTCTATTTTGTATCTACCATTTATGCTTCTTATTCCCTGTACCTCTTCATCCATTCTTCCCCCACACCCTCCCCACTGATAACCCTCCATGTGATCTCTATTTCTGTGAATCTATTCCTGTTCTAGGTGTTTGCTTAGTTCGTTTTTGTTTTTTTAGGTTTGGTTGTTGATAGTAGTGAGTTTGTTGTCATTTTACTGTTTGTTTGTTTTGTTTTATCTTATTCTTTTTCTTAGATAAGTCCCTTTAACATTTCATATAATAAGGGTTTGGTGATGATGAACTCCTTTAACTTGACCTTATCTGGGATGCACCTCATCTGCCCTTTCGAATAGCTTTGCTGGATAGAGTAGGTCCTTGCCTTTCATGACTTTGAATACTTCTTTCCAGCCCCTTCTTGCCTGTAAGGTTTCTTTTGAGAAATCAGCTGATAGTCTTCTGGGAACTCCTTTCTAGGTATCTGTCTCCTTTTCTCTTGCTGCTTTTAAGATTCTCTCCTTCTCATTAATCTTGGGTAATATAATTATGATGTGCCTTGGTGTGTGCTTCCTTGGGTCCAGCTTCTTTGGGACTCAGTTTCCTGGACTTCCTGGAAGTCTATTGCCTTTGCTAGATTGGGGAAGTTCTCCTTCATTATGCTTTCAAGTAAGTTTTCAAGTAAGTTTTCAATTTATTGCTCTTCTACTTCTCTTTCTGGCACCTCTATGATTTGGATGTTGGAACATTTAAAGTTGTCCCAAAGGTTCCTAAGCCTCTCTTCACTTTTTTGAATTCTTGTTTCTTCATTCTGTTCTGGTTGAATGTTTATTTCTTCCTTCTGGTCCAAATCATTGATTTGAGTCCCAGTTTCCTTCCCTTCACTGTTGGTTCCCTGTATATTTTCCTTTATTTCACTTTTCAGAGCCTTCACTTCTTCCTCTATTTTGCAACCATACTTAACCATTTCTGAAAGCATCCTAATTACCAGTGTTTTGAACTATGCATCTGACAGGTTGGCTCTTTGTCATTTAGTTATATTTTTTCTGGAGCTTTGATCTGTTCTTTCATTTGATCTGTTCATACACACACACACACACACACACACACACACACACAGTCTTGGCGTGCCTGTCACGTAGTAAGGGGTGGAGCCTTAGGTTAACAACCCTTGCATTGTGGCCCTGTCAGTGGGGTGGGGGCCCAAGAGGGAATGATTGCTCCACTCTCCTCCATCTTTCAGTCACTTTCCCTACTACCCACAAGCAAATTGGGTCCTCCTGCTGCTGATTATGTAGGGGGGCGGTGCGGTTTGTGTACCTTCTAGGGCCCTGTGGGTCTTTCCAATGAACCCTCCTGTGAGGCTGGGAGTTTCTCCTGCTGCCTCAACTCCCACAGGTTTTTTCAGTCACAGGTTTTAAGGCTTTATTTCCCTGCACTGGAACCCTGGGTTGTGTGGTCTGTCTTGCTCCCCAGTTGTTCCTCCTGGTTTATTTCCACACAAATGTGGGACCATCAGCTCTGCCAGCCAGTGGCTGGCCCACCCAGGTTCTCCACCTCCCACCTTGTGGGAAATCCTCTCCATCCTGGCTGCCCATCTCCACTCCTCCTACCAGTTTTGATGAATGTTTCTTCTTTAACTGCTTGGTTGTCAAACCTCCATACAGTTTGATTTTTCTGGCAGTTCTGGCTATTTTTTGTTTTTAAATTTATTGTTGTCCCTCTTTTGGTTGTGCGAGAAGGTGAAGTGTGTTTACCTATGCCTCCATCTTGGCTGGAAGTACTTTTCATATATATTTTTAAGTACTTAGATAGTTGATGTTTCATTGCTATTATGAAATATCGTTTTCCCCATGTTTTCATTCTATGCATATAAGGAAACCTTTCAATTTGTGGTAAGTTATTTTATATTTTGTTAATTCACTGAATTTTCATAGTATATTATTGGTTGATTCTATTGAATTTTCAAGGTAGGTAATTATAATTTGTAATTGATGAGAATTTCTGACAGCTGTTATCTCTTATTTTCATTTAATTGCTTTTGCTATATACAGAACATACAGAACAGTTTCTCATTTTAATGGGAATACCTTCAATGTTTTATTATTTATGATGTTACCTGTTGCTATAAAATAATGTTAATAGTCATCTAAACCTAATTTATGGCATTTTTTCTCTTCATCAGAAATAAGTGTACAGTTTTTCAAATACATTGTGTTTTATCCACTGAGAAGAACCCAAGTGACTAATCTTTGCATTTTTCATTCAACTTGTTGGTTATTGTTGACTTTTCTTTTATATTCTCTTAGAATTTGGTTTGCTAAGATTTTATTTTTGAGTCATTTATTAAAGATTGGGCTGCATTTTTCTCCTTTTATGCTATTTTTGTAAGTGGCGGGGAGTTTCTTTTTCTTTTTATAAATACCTTTTGTTTATATCTAGGCAGTTTATGTAGTATGAAAATTATTTCTTCTTTAAAGTATTAAAAGAGTTTTCCTGTAAATTTTCTGTGCTGCTAATATTTTAAGAAATGTAGAAAATAGTGGTTTTTAGGGGTTTTGCTCTATTAGGTTTTGTACTATGTTGTGAGTCTATTTTCATAAATTATATTTTCAAAAATTTACCCATTTCATAGAGGTGATTAAATTTATTAAGTTGAAACTGCCATTTGTAGGATAAAAATTTCTTATTGGCACTTTTAATTTTCCAATAAACTCTGTATCAGTTATTAAGCACCCTTTTTATGTTATTTCCTTTCTTTGAATAGATTTGCTAGGCAGAACACTAGTCTAAACAATATTGATAGGTGTTACATTTTAGAAAGAAGTATTGCAATAAATTTTATTTGGAATGATGGTATAAAAAGCTTTACAAATTTTTTGCTACACTGCTCTTCAGAGCCTTTAATTTTCCCCAAAGGAGAGAAAATAGTACTGTTTTCCAATCTTGTTTGAATAAGGAACATATTTCAGTATCTTATGGGGCTAATGTTCCATGAAACATACAGGGGTGGGCAAAAGTAGGTTTACTGTGCCATTGTGACTTTCTTTTGAGTTAATAAAGCTATTGTAATAATCATAACCTACATGTCTTTTTCTAAACAACTGTAAACCTACTTTTTGGCCCACCACTGTATTTTGGTAAATCTATTCTTAGCTCCTGGTTATTCTGAAAAATTAACTCTTCAGTTTACATATTTTCTCTTAAGTTCTAATTTTATCTTTAAAAAAAAGACGTATATATATTTATTTTTAGAGAGAGAGGACAGGAAGGAGAGAGGGACAGAAACATCAGTGTGTGGTTGCCTTTCACGTGTCCCCTACTGGGTACTGGCCCGCAACCCAGGCAGGTGCCCTGGTCTGGGAATTCAACTAGCCACCCTTTGGTTTGCAGGCCCACGCTCAATCCACTGAGCTATACCAGCCAGGGCCAATTTTATCTTCATTATTTTGTTTTATTATGTTCTTTTAGTTGGCTCTATAATTTTTAGTTGGCCCTCCCAATAGGATAGATAGTATTAAAATTAATTAGCATGGCATACATGAGTCCTCCCAGTCTGCAGGCAGTTACTCTAACACTGTCCCCAAGTTAATATAAACCTCATGAACACCTCACATATACACCTTACATACTTACCACATAAGAATCATACTTTCAGCTCTGAATGCCTTTGCCTATGTTACCCTTTCTGTCCAGGCTGTTCTCATATTTGTCTTCTTCCTTCATTTGTCTGCATAATAAAGTGCTTTCCACTTTTTAAAAAAACATTTTAAGATTTTTATTTCTTTTTAGAGAGGGGAAGGGAGGGAGAGAGGGAGAAAAACATTGCTGTGTGACGGAAACATCGAGTGGTTGCCTCTTGCATGCTGACCACCACCCAACCTGCTGAGCCACCCCAGTCAGGGCACTGCTTTCCACTTTAAAGATCTGACTCAAATTTTATGAAGCTTTCCTGACCTTTTCACATCTGTCACAACACACCTTTATATATAGTTTCTGGTTCTTTGTCAAAATTCTCAACCTTTTATCTTGTGAACACAGTAAACATCTATTTTAAGATACATATCTGATAACTTCATTACATGTATTCCCTGTGTCTGTTTACACTTCCTGATGTTCCTGATGGTTCTCTTTCATGTAATCTTGTCTCTTGATATGTCTGATTCCTTTTTATTGTGTTGGAATTTATATTTGCAAAATTGTTTCTAGAAACAATCTGAGGCCTAAAATAGTGTTCTTTTCCTCTAGAGAAGTCTTGATCCTGCAACAGAAGTACACCTCTAATGCCCTGAGGTTGCCAGGTAAAATATAGGACACTCAGTTAAATTTGAGTTTCAGATAAACAATGAGTTTAGTATAAGTACCTCCCAAATATTGCATGGGACATACTTATGCTAAAAATTATGTCATCTGAAATTCAAATTTAACTGGGTGTTCTATGCTTTTGTTAGTCTAGCAACCCAAGCCCTAAGGTGTCTATTGTTTGTAAAAATGAACTTATTTCCTATGCATCTAGAATGACACTAATATAGGAGAATTGAGAAAATAGTCACCCAAATCATTGTGTTCTGTAGTTCAAATGAGGAGACCTGATGGAGAAAGCTTGCTCTGGAGTGTGCTTCTGAAAGGTGTGCTTGGGAGCACAGTAATACAGTATCAACTTAATACAATTTCAGGGACTGAAATGATTCAAAGCTAGGCTGCAGTCCCTGTGAGAGGTGTTCCACTTTTGTCAAAGGCTGTGTTCAGCCTCTCATCTCTCTTTTCCTGAATTGGCAGATAGATGCCCTCAGGGAAAAAATGGCCTAAATGCTGGTCTCATATCTTTAGACTTCTGCGTAGATCTTGGTCCTATAATTTTTATCCTGCTGGCTCTCTAATGCATTCAAGCAGATTTTTAAAACAGTCCAGCTTTCCAGTTGCCTTCAGCAGGAGGGTTGGCCTAAATTACTTTGTCTGCCATCGCTGGAAGCATGTATAATTTTAAAACAGCAGAAGAAACTCATGGAAGTGTCATAGTTGAACTCTAGGTCACGATCTGTTTGAATGTCACAAAATACTCCTTTTAGGAAAGAAAGGAGGCATACATGTATTTTATACCTAATTCCAGCTGGTGTGCTTAAAATATACATGATCTGAGGAAAAAATATACTTAAGGGTTTTTTTTATGTACTTGGAGAAAAACAAGCTTGAGTTTTGACCAATCAGGAAACACTATTAACCACTTATATTTTAGTATCTTGGGTATTATGATCTAATTACTTGGTGGAATCAGAAATGAATTTTGAAATGGTTAGTACTTAAATCAAAAGTTTGGTTGCTGTTTTCATACATGTTTTCTGACTCACCTAAGGCTTAAGACATTTTAAAAGTATACTAAAAGTAACCGTAAAGTAAACAGATGAATTTGAGAATTGGTTGTCTCTTTGTGGCATTCTATGTCTGGCACTTCACGGTTGTCGATCATCTGAAAAACACCATCACTCACATTCCTGTTTACACATTAATGCATGTCAGAATCCATCTCTAAGTTGGTGTGTGTGTGTTTTTTTAAATTTGCATTTGCTTTATTTTTTATAACTTTATTCTTCATTATGTCCTTGATTTCTGTCCCTAAGTAACATAACTATAGTGCACAGCTCATTTCCAAAACTGCAATGAATGTGTCTGGGCAGAACTAAATTTTTTTTTCCTCCATAGAAAGAACATTTAGTATCTCTTGGTGATCAAATCTTTAAGAGGTATAGTTATAAGATAAGCTCTTAAACTTATTTCAGTATATTAGTTTAAATAAAAAACATTCTAAGCATGTCTTAAGTTTGTATTTCTGAAATTTTTTTAAGAGTTGTGAAGTTGCAACTGCCCTAGAAAATCGAAGCCACAAGGTTCGGTATTCAAATGCAGTGGAAAGTGGATCAGTTATATTTTCTTGTACTGGTACAGTATGTTTGCTAACTGCCTTGATTTAAGTTTCTTATAAACTATGTGGGTATAAGTTCTAATAATTTGGTGATTTATTATCCAAGTAATAAGCTTAAAGTACTGTCTTTTTGGAGAAACAGTTACATGTGTAAAACTTGGTTATTGCTTGGGAACTAATATGAAAATAGAACAAAGCCACCTCCCTGATAATTAACACTTGTATTGAAGTTATTACCTATATTAACAAAGAAGCTGACAACACAATATTGGTCAAAATCCATACACAATACAATGTGGGAGAGTGCTTTTTATTATTTTGTATAAGAGTTTGCTGAACATAAACCAATACTAACCAAAAGAACCAAATAGGGACATACAAATTTCCTTAAATTATAATACCATACAACTAACTGTAAGGCATGGGCAAAGTATGGGAAGGAATTAGATTAGGATATGAGAAGGGGGCAGTTCTACTTGTGCCTGGGAAACTACAAGTGGTAAGAGGTGGAGATGAAGGATTTTATTAGGGGGGCTGACGCTAGCAGAGGTTTTGGAAGACAGGCGCTTTCAAAAGCTCCTAGAAACCAACCTACAGGCTGAAAGTAGTCACTCCAACCTCAAACTCATCATCCCTGGTTGAATGGACCCCTCTAGGGAGAAGTAAAATATTTTTATATTTTTATATTTTTACATTTTACTTCTCTACTACGTGCCTTCACCACTTCATATACATTATCTAATCTTTAATCCTTTCAGCAAACTTATTTAAGAATTATTATTCCCATCTTACAGATGAGGTGACTTAGGTTCAGAGAGGTTATATAAATTGCCCAAGTTCCTTAGTTAGCATATAATCACAGTCAGTTTCCTTAGATTGTATCTTTTTTTAAAATATTTTATTTATTTTCTTTTTAGAGTGAGGGGAAGGGAGGGAGAAAGAGGAGAGAAACATCAGTGTGTGGTTGCCTCTCGTGCGTAATCCCCTCTGGGATCCTGGCCTGCAACCCAGGCACGTGCCTTGGGAATCGAACCAGTGACCTTTACTTTGTAGGCCAGCGCTCAATGGACTGAGCTATACCAGCTAGGGCTAGATTATATCTTTTAAAGAACTAATTTTATCATCTTTTAAAGAGTTAATTAGATCAGGTTTCCCTTCTGGACAATTCTTACAGGCCTGATACTACTTCAGAGATTCTAGGTATCTGCTTACTGAGTGTATTAATTTATATAATAGTTTGTGTTCTAGTACAAGGTTTTTTCAAGAAATAAAGGCTTGCTTAAGACTACTTTTGTTTAGTTGATTTCCAGCTTTTAAAAATCATAACATGGAAAGTTAGCTTTTACGTAAAATTAGGCATTTACCTTCATTGTGCCTTATTCTGGGGGGAAAAAAGGTTACTGATCAACAAAGTATTTTCCCCCTTAAATATTTAGAATAAATAATCCTTTTATGCAGAGCACTTCAAAGAACTACCTAAATTATTTTGTTGTGTATGAATTTTGTTAATTTCTACTCTTTATAGGTTTAGGGCCTGGACACCTAAAGCTATGGTATGCTATACATAACGTCTACTTTTATTGATTTTAGTGAGTTTATAAAAATTTTGATTTTTTTTGATGAAGTGATGTTTTATATTACATTACTCTTTCTAGGAGTTGCCTTTTTATTGATGGATACTAAAGAATGCTTTATGTCAGCTGAAGAAATATTTCTAGCCAAAATTGAGAAGTTTATTAACATTCATCAAAATAGTTTTTTGATTCTGTCTGCAGCCTTCCATGGGCTTGAGGAATGGAAACTGATGTTCAAGATTCAGCAGAGGTAGGGAAGGGCACTAGGATTTATCTTTCTTAAATTATATTGTATCTACTTCAGTTCTTAAATCTTTTTGGACAGATGAGTTATATTTTCCCAAAAGATAACCTTTATAATGTTAACCTGTCATATTTAATAAAGTGCAGGCCAAATGGCTAATTCTGTGAATCAGAATGACAATTTCAAAGTTCATGCTGATTTCTGGGATTCTCCTGCAAGACTAAACCAAAAGTGAACACTTTTATTCATTTAAGTTCTGACTACAAAACTGTATCAATTCCTCTGTGAAATAAGGCAGGGCATGAATGAATTAAAAAAAAAAAACAAGCAATAAGAGGTTTGACTCTTTATTCACTTACTTAAGATAGAAGATGTTAGTAAGTCATATAATCTGTTTAACTTATGAATTGTTTTTTCAGATTCCTGGGTAGTAAATTACGGATACTTCCAGTACACAACACAGTAAATGCTGTTAATCTTATGTGCACTATAGCTAAGGTGAGTCACCTATGGAAAATGACACATACATACACTCACACACTCTAAAATACATACCTTCTTGAGCAGGGCTGACAAATATTCTGCTTCAGTTCCCTTGAGAGAAGTTGCTATTTCAGCATGTACTGTAAGTCTTTCCCAAGCCTGAACTCAACCTCTTAAGTCTTCTTTCTGGTAGCTACTACCAGAATGACTCATTTCGGCTAAAAGAGTATTTGGCCATATATACACTATGTTGGCCCTATTGGTTACTTAAATCTTACCTCAAATTCTAAAGTAGAGATATCGGTCAGGTTGTAGTCATCAGCTGTCAAGAGTGCAAACATACAATTTTATGGAAGACACTCCACCAGCTGTCCACTTTCTTTTCATGCTTGTCTTCCTGTGCCCCCGACTTCCCTAGGCCATTACATGTTCCTTATTCAAATTTGGAATAGGTCCCCATTAAAGCAGTTCTTACAGAATTCTACTTAATTGGCTTTCATGTTTGAAATTCTTGTAATTGAAAGTTAGGTGTTTTTTAAATCCTTGCCCAAGGATATGTTCTTATTGATTTTAGAGAGAGGAAGGGGGAAGGCGAGGGGGAAACATCAATTGGTTGCCTCCTGTATGTGTGCGGACTGGGGCTTGAACCTGAAAACATAGGTATGTGCCCTGACAGGGTCTCAAACCCACAGCCTTTTGGTTTAATGGATAATGCTCCAACCAAAGGAGCCACCTGGCCAGGGCAAAAGTTAGGATCTTTTTATATGACCCTGTAAAAAGACCTTATTTCTATAAATAACATTTCATGTTTTTATCTTTTTCCAGATCACTTCCAAACCACACATAGATAGCATCTGCTACAGAATGATAGCAACTAAAGCTTTCATCATTGAGCACAGCCCTGTTTGGAAAACTCTTCAAAAGATAAATCTCACTGATTCATTTAACCCAAATTAGAGTATCATTTGTGAAAGTTCTTTTGGAAGAATATTAAAATAATCAGACTGGTTGAATTATAATGTTCAAACATATAGTTAAAAGCTTCTTAAAATTTAAAATAAAATACATACAATTAAAAGTGATTTTATTTTCAGAAGTTTTGTTGAACAATTCCTTTAACAATGTTTAGGACAAAAAGGAGTGATACCCAATTTAACACCAGGAGTTCTAATATAACAGCTGGAACAGGCTCTAACTGGAGCAAGAAATGTATCAGTATTTTAATAAACTCGTTAAACTATATGAATGGATAAAGGCAATTCAACTACATTTTATGAAATTGTAATATAAAATTATTAATTTGTATTGAATTTTAACAGTAGTATTTATTATATATGTGCATTATTTATCAGATTATCTTTTTAAAACCAAAGAAGTCATACATAATGTGTCATTACAGAAACAGATAAGAAAGGCTACATTTATTTTTATATCGGTGTTTCACAGAAAAATTTTTGTAAAGGTGTATTAAATCATATTGGAAAATATAGTATTTTACTAACTTTTATTTAGGAAACGGGAGCTTTCACTTTATCCCAGTATTTTCTCCAGAGGTAGATTTTGTTTTTATTTCGATGAGTTCTTCTACTCGAGCCAGAACACTTTCAATCAAATCAAATGTGTAAAGTGCTGAATGTAGGACCTGCAGAGCCAAGAAAATTAGTGTTATTAAGCCTGCATTTCAAAATGAAACAAAGCAAAAAAATAAAACACTTCAGGTGTGTGTAGCTTAGGAAAACTTCAGATCTACCTTAAGCTGCATTTCAGGAGGCATATTAGGGATCTCTTCTCCACCTACAGTTACAGAACAAAAGTCTTTAGAATTCTGGAATTCTGAAAGAGAAGAAAAAAGTCATGTGTCATGCTTAACCATTAAAACAACTCTCAGGTTTCAAAAATAAATTTAAAAGCAACTTTCATCATTCCCTTAAAAAATATGTCATTATTCGTGTAAACTTGTCTTAGTGTTTAATAGCTCAGGGTATGCTTAAATCAAGCTATTAGCAAATCAAAATATCAAAATTCTGTAATATGTGAATTGTTTAAGTAGCTAGCATAATTTTGGCATGTACAGGATGAATGAAAATTTATAAGCCTTTTTCCTTCAGTATGAAATCAGAATTATACACATTACACTAAAAAAGAATTTCTAGGAATACCTATAGAAATATTACCATAGCTATATGGAAAAGATCACAAAATTACTGTAGAACTAGTGACTTTAAAAAGTAATTCTGGACCTAAGATTCTTTTTCATAATTTGTACAGATTTACTTGAGGGTGGGTGAGAGGGTAGACCAAACAATACCACAGGAACACAATGATATCCAAACAGAAATACCTATAATAGTTAGATTCCTAATTAGGACTTGAGATTTTTAAACCAGAATATGTTTCAACTGGTTTAAATCTTTGTTAATACAATTTCAGTGTTAACTGGCTTATAGACCTGCTAAGAATAATTTATGTTATAAATAAAATGACTACTGTCATAGTTCCTTGTTTGCTGTTAGACAAGTACAAAAGTTCTTTATTCTGAATATAAATAGTTTTAAAATTTGACTGATTTTTAGATCTAAGCAAAAATGAAATTGCACATTACCAACCTTGGCTATTTTCTTGGTTATTTTTAATTTCTGCTTCATAATGTGCTTTTGACATATTAAGTCCTGTATGGAGTGGCTTTAAGTAATTATTCTCAATTTTTCCAAGTTCTGTCCATAACCCAGTCTGTTCAGAAGAATTAATGAAAAAATTAGTTATCTGGTACAACATTTATTGATTGCCTATTATTAAACATGTGTTTAAGAGTTGGAGAAACAAGAATTAAGACAGGATCCTTGCCTTGTAAGGTGCAGTTTACTATTTAATAATACATTCACTAGTACATCAAGTTATTTTATGTGAATACCAAACAAAACAAAAATTTACTTTGGTCACTACACTCACTGCTGTGCCATTTTGGCAGCTCCTAGTTTTGAGGTCTGTATTATACAAGTTTTAACCAGGAGAAAATTATTTGAGGAAAATACACATGGTCTGCGATATTTCTCTTTCCCTATAAACATTCCCTCAATGACTCTCATAATCCCTTCTACTCTCAGTCTTTCCATGATACCCTTCTCACAGATCTAGTTCTAGGGGATTCTTTTCCTCCCTTTTGATGGAAACTTTTCTAACACAAAGCTGATAAATGGACTTTCTTGGTGATAAATGTAAATGGAGATTTTAATTGCCTGGGACAGCTTAGGTTTATTTGGTCATACATATTAGGCATTTTCATTCCAGGAGTATTTCCTCCCACAGTACTAAAGGAGGGGAGTCATACAGTCTTAATATTTTTTTAAAAAGAATAAAGTTCATTGATATTAAATAAGTGTCCAGTACTCTTTACAAAGGAAAATATCTTAGGTAAAAAAGAGGAAATTTAGGAAGTTCTGGTCAAGATATTGGCATAGGTAAATGTGGTGCTCGATTCCTTCCACAACCACATCAAAATTACAACTAAACTATAGAACCACCATTCAGAACTGACTGTAATCTAGCTGAACAGAAGTCCTACAACTAAGGTTATAAAGAAACCACATAGAGACTGGTACGAGAATAGGAGTGCACTTGCCCCACACCCACCTGTGGTGGTTTAAAATCAGGAGAAATTCCTTGGCTGCAGAGCTACCCCCCGAGTAGTGAGGGTTCCCATCCCCAAAGCAGGGCCCCAGCCCAGGCTTTCAATGCCAGGAAGAGAAGTCCCTATAACATCTTGCTACACAAATCAGCAGGAATTGTGGTTGAGATAGAAAGGTTGCTGGAGCTTCAGGTGTTCCTCTTAAAGGGATAGTGCATGAATTTGGACTCACTCTGAGCCCTAGTGCTGCAGTATGAGCTGGAAATGCACCAGAGACATACAGGGAGAAACTGAGTGTCTGGCATCACGGTGAGAGTGAGGGGGCAGCCTTCTCTCAAAAGTGCAGGCAGAGGCCACTGTTCCTTTTCTGAGTCCTTCCCCTAGAGAGTGGACAGGTAGGCACCATATGAACCTATTAGTTTGCCCTGCCCTAGTGATTCAGAAACCCCACTCCACCCAATTTGTGGACCCACACAAACTGTTTCCAGTAGCTTTTCCATACTAACTGCCTGTCTTGGCTCATGCTTCAGATTTTCCTAAAATCTCTCAAGCAGCATCTGGCCTCAGCAGGCCCCATGCCTCTTGCTAAGTGGCCCCAGTGACAGCAACTTGGCTTAGTAGCTTGACCTCTCCTGGGCACCTCCAAGCCCAGCGCAAGCAGCAGCTATCTGCAAATTGCTTTATAGCTCATATTGAGTGGCCCTGGGCAGAACACAGGTAGCCACTGGCCTTGGTCTGCATCTCCTGTGACTCCCCAGAACCACCTCCACAAGTGACACACTCAAGGGGCAGACTCAGTGGGCACCTGAGTCCTACTGAAGTCCTGCCATGGGGTAGGCCCCTGCACAGCTGATCCTCCATGGTGGTCACAGCCAGTCCTTGCAGCTGATCTGCCTGGGGTAAACTGCTCCCGCTGACATGCCAACAGCAGTCAAGGCTCAACTACAACAGAAGGGTGTATATAGCCCACAAAGGGGGCTCACCTGGAGTGCTCAGCTTGGGTAACTGGGGAGGCTGTGACACTGGCCCTACAGGACACCCACTACATAAGGTCCTTCTACCAAGCTCAGGAGATGTAGCAGCTCTACCTAATACATAGAAACAAACACAGGGAGGAAGCCAAAGTGAGGAGTCAAATGTGTCCCAAATGAAAGAACAAACTACAGAAAAAGAACTATACTGAATGGAGCCATGTCATCTATCAGATGCAGACTTTGAAACAATGGTTGTAAGGATGCTCAGTGAACTTAGGGAAAGAGCAGATGAACTTGGTGAGATCAACAGAGAGATAGGAAAACTAAAAACAGAACTAGAACCCATAAAAAAGCTCTAGCCAGAAATGAAGGATACACTAACTGAAATAAATATATTACAGGGAATCAACAGTGGCACAGATGAAGCAAAGTATCAAATCAGCAATTTGGAAGATAAGGAAGCAGAACACACCCCATCAGAACAGCAAAACTAAAAAAGAATCTGCCCCTCCCCACCCCCAAAGAAGATACTATAAGGACATCCTGGGACCACTTCAGGCATACCACCATTCACATCATGGGGTTACCAAAGGTGAAGAGAGAGCAAAGAACTGAAAACCTATGTGAAAAATAATCACAGAAAACTTCCCTAACCTGGTGAAGGAATTACACATACAAGTCCAGGAAATGCAGAGTCTCAAACAAGATGAACCCAAAGAGGCCCACACCAAGACACATCATAAATACAATACAAAAGGTTGAAGACAAAGAGAATCTTAAAAGCAGCAAGAGAAAAGAAGTTACCTACAAGGGAGATCCCATAAGACTGTCATCTGATTTCTCAACAGGAACTTTGCAGGCCAGAAGGGAGTGGCAAGAAATATTCAAATTGATGAAAAGCACAGATATACAACCAAGATTACCCAGCAAAGCTATCATTTAAAATCAAAGGACAGATAAAGAGTTTCCTAGATAAGAAAAAGCTGAAAGAGTTCATCACCACCAAACCACTATTACAAGAAAAATTAAAGGGTCTTCTTTAAAATGGAAGGGAGGTTTAGGGGATTGGGTGAAAAGGTGAAGGGATTAAAAAATATAAATTGGTATTTACAGAATAGTCATGGGGATGTAATGTACAGAATAGGGAATATAGTCAATAATATTGTAGTAACAATGTATTGCAGGGAGGGTGTCAAACTCATTTTCACTGGGGCCACATGAGCCTTGCAGTTGCCTTCAAAGGGCCGAATGTAATTTCGACTCCTTAACAGTTAAGGAGTAGTTATGTCTATACAGTCCTAAAATTATTTCGGCCCTTTGAAGCAACTGCAAGGCTGATGTGGCCCCCTGTGAAAATGAGTTTGACACCCCTGATATCTGGTATCAGATGGGTACCAGATTTATCAGGGTGATAACTTAGTAAGTTATACAATGTCTAATCACTGGGTTGTACACCTGAAACTAATATAATATTGTATGTCAACTTTAATTGAAAAATAAAGATTTAAGGTAAATTAAAAAAGAAAGGAAACTTAGGAAACCACCTATCCTTAACTAGAACTAGACTACTTGAAAACCTATTTTGTAATGAACTTCTTTTGATCCAGGTATTGACATTTTTCATATAGTCCTCCAGATAAAATCTATCCATAGCTATGTTGAATAATTCATAACTTCAGTGACTGTCACACATATTCTTTTAAATCTGTCCTTTCTCATTACTCTTACAATGCTAGGAAATGTGAAGTTCTTGAGAGGAACTATCGAGAGCCTGTAACTTCAAAAATATGCATTCATTTTCACTCAGCATCTATGAACTTATCCTGGGGAAGTACTTAAAAATGTATGTTGTGCCCTGCCAGTGTGTCTCAATGGATTGAGTGCTGACCTGTAGACAGAAAGGTCACTGGTTCATTTCCCAGTCGGGGCACATGCCTGGGTTGCAGGCCAGGTCGCCAGTTGGGGGTTTGAGAGTGGCAACTAATTACTGTTTCTCTCGCACATCATGTTTCCTTCTCTATCTCCCTCCTTCTCCCTCTCTCTAAAAATAAACAAGATCTTTTAAAAAATGTATGTTGTAATGATTCCATAGCAGAGATGTTTACAAAGATGTCTAGTGAAAAGTTGGAAGTAATGAAAATATTTCACAATAGATTGGTTAAGTAAACCTTATGATATATCTATAGAATGGAAAACTACATAGCCATTAAAATAATGTTCTTCAGTACATATTGGTGAGTGAAAAAAAGGTTACATAGAGGACTCATAGGCAATAGGGTGGGGACTGGTTGTGGGTGCGAGGAGAACAATGGGGGAAAAGAGTGGGACAACTGTAACTGAACAATAAATTTTAAGAAAAAGATTACAAACAGTGTGATTCCTATAGTGTGATCTCATTGTTAAAAAAGAGAATAGAATATACTGATGTGCTGGCATAAAGCCTAGGACATACACTACAGTATCAACAATGGATGGTGGGGTTTTGATTGTGACTTTTTGATTTAACTTGATTTTTAAACAAGGAACCCGTTTTAACTGTATACTTTTAAAACCATTTTAAATTTTGTTTTTAAGACTCCCATCTCCATGACAGAAGGCTTTCTTGTCTTCTCATGGAAAACACAGAGTATGTGGTAGTGTGGCAGGCACTTCTTCAACCAGTGTTGTCACACAGGACATTGAGCTTGTTGCTCTACCACACGCGCTCCCGGCACTCAGTTGTCTCTTCATCCCTGTCTCTCTGGTCTTTCACCTTTCTCTATCGTCCCGCAGCCTTTAATCTTCTTCTTCCCCTTTACCTCCTAGCTTGCAGGTACAATACGCTATTACTAACCAGTATCACTGAAGGCTTTCAAGGCTACAAAGGTTACTGATGACCACCTACAAATCAAAACACATTCAAAGAAAATAGACTACAGAGAAAACACCCTTTTACTCACACCTAGTTTTGTCAAATGTAAACATTTACTGTGTTCATTTAAAAAAGGTGAAGTATTGAGCCCAGGATGGTGTGGTTCAGTGGATTGGGTGCCTGCAAACCAAAGGGTTACTGACTCGATTCTGAGTCAGAAAACATGCCCGGCTTGAGGGCCAGGTCCCCAGTAGGGGGTGCACAAGAGACAACCACACATTGATATTTCTCTCCCTCTCTACTTCCCTTCCCAGCTCTCTAAAAAATTAAATAAATAAATAAAACCTTCTAAAAATAATATTGTAATAACTATGTGTACTGGAAATATCAGGGGGAACACTTCATAAAGTATGTGATTGTCTAACCACTATGCTGTACACCTGAACCTAATACAAAATAATAGTCAATGTAAACTGTAATTGAAAAATAAAATTTTAAACAAAAAAAGGAAATAAAATACTGTTAAAAATTTTTTTATGACCATGGGTTAAGCAAAAATTTCTCAGAACCTAAATAGTATAAACCATATAAAAAATAAAATTGATACACTGGATTTCATCAAATTAAAAGTCTCTTTGGAAGAAAATATTTACAAAACCATGCCTATTAAGGACAGGAAAAGGTTTCCTTTTTTAAAAACTGTTCTAAGTTGAAATTTTTTCTTTCACCCGTTCACTTTTACTTAGTTACAGAAATTCTCTGAAATCTTATTCCCAAAATGATGATAAACTTAATGCTTTCCATTCAATCTTTGGTGTAAATGAAGAAATAAATTTCATCAGTTCTCTTCAGCCAAGTTTAACCTATCTACTCAATGATACAGGATTTTAAAAAGCAAACATCTGTTATCAAACATTTTTCTTAAATGTTTTAAATTTCTCCTTTAGAAATTAATGATTAAAAGTTTATGAGAAATGAGATGTAACAATATATTTTATTATATTCGGACTGTATTCATTATTAATATTCTATTGCTTAATAGAATAGGAACATACAGTACTTAAAGCAATTACATTTAAGCCTAACCTCTATAATAATAGTCTTTTGCAACCCATAGGTAAGTTTAACATATGGAAGTATCAAGTTTCCCTATAGTTTAAATTTCATTTCTTATGCATGTCAGAAAATCAGACATACGTCAACTTTCCTACTCAGTTTTTGAAAATATTTGCCAAATGATAACTGCTTTTCTATTAGAAAAATATATTATTCCTGAGTTCACGTGTCCTATCTACAATTTTCCAAAGGAACAATAAATGAACTTTGATATGATACAGTGGTCATGTTTAGCTCTGATCACTGAGAAAGTTTTAAGAGTGGCCACTCAGTGAACTTTTAAAATTAACAATTTTCACCACCTTTACAATATATAAGACCTAGAGGGATTTACTTAGATATCAGTGCTTTCCAAAATAAATTACACTGATTTCAAACAACTTTGGTAGTGTTTCTGAGAAAGAGATAACTGCTAGACGTCTGCTGTCACTTGTCACTCCTGTCAAAAATTCCCACTTTAAGTTTTAAAGACACACAGTTTATTTTCAATTCAGTAAGTATTGGCAAAACTTACAACATGTTAGTCTATCATTTTCATTGGACATTTAGTTTCAATGAAATTGTATTTTATATGATTCTAACTTTAAAGTCTTACACTTTCTTTCTAAAATGTGGCTCAAACAAAGTCAAAGTTTACTAATTAGAAAGTCAATGTATTTCTGAATATTGTCACTATTTAAAGTTTCAGATCACCAGTTCAACTTGCACATGGTTTTGTATTTTTACTTTTTATTATTTTTCTTCTAATAAAAAAGATTTTGATCTGGGAATACATCTAAAGAAACCTGAAACACTAATTTAATAGAATAGATACACCCCTATGTACAATGCTCTGTTATTTATAATCACCAAAATTTGGAAGCAGCCCAAGTGTCCATCAGTAGATGGCTGGATAAAAGGCTGTGGTATGTTTACACAATGAAATACATTCAGTCATAAAAAAAGAAGGAAATCTTACGCTCTGCAACAGTATGGATGGACCTAGAGAGCATTATGCTAAGTGAAATGAGCCAGTCAGAAAAAAGTGAGTACTATATGATTTCACTCATATGTGGAATCTAACAAACAAAATAAACTAACAAACATAATAGAAACAGACTCATAGGTGGAGAACAGATTGACAGCTGTCAGAGGGGAGGCAAGTTGTAGGGCTGGGCGAAAAAACCTGAAAGGATTAAGCAAAAAACAAAACACAACACCCTCATAGATGCAGACAACAGTATAATGATTACCAGAGGGGAAGGGGAGGTAGAAGAGGGTTCAGCGGGGGTAAATGCTGATAGAAGGAGACTTGACTTGGGGTGGTGAGCAGATGATCATCATACATGTATTATGACGATCATAATACATCATCTATACAGTGTACAGATGATGTATTATAAAATTGTACACTGAAGCCTATATAATTTTATTAACCAATGTCACCCCAATAAATTCAATAAAAAAAGATTTTGAATGCAATTTTATACAATTTTATGCTGGATGAAAGTTTTGTAATTGCCATGAACCTGAGGACCCCTCAATAAAATTCATTTTGAAAATACAAAGGTTATCAATATAATTTGATTACAAAACTTGACAATTTTATAGACAGTGTTATATTTAGCTTCACAACTAACATTAAGGTTACTAGAGCTTTTTAAAAAACTACAAAGAAAGTAATTTTAGGATTTATCTTGAATATCTACAAAAAGGAACATAATATTTAAAAAGCAGTTATAAGGATAAAAATTTGAAATGTTCACAAATGCTTGCTTTCAATACAAGTCATCTCACTGATGAAATAGTTCTGAAATTTTTTTAGTTCTAAAGCTTAACTATACATTCCAAAATTCACTGCAACATACTCTCACAAAAGGAAGACCAGGTAGTTCCCCGCCACAATGAAATGTATTACCAGAACAAACAGGGACCTTGCAAAGAACATAGTCAACCATATAAATGATCAAATAAAAAAAAAATGCATAACACCCAGTTTATCCCTTTCTGCTACTCTGTATGACTTTTATTTATGAAGTAATATTATAGAACTTCTATCACTTGAATATTAAGTAATATTTATCCCTAAGTCATTTGGTTCTGTAAATGACACATAAGGGGCATGTTGTAATCTTGGAGAAAGACATAGAACCCAAATGGATTATATAGAATTACATATGTATATATACCAGATATTTATAGATTTTTCCTAAATGAAAAGCATATATTCATACATTACATAATACAGTTTTTAAAAATTCCCGATACTCGTGGCCTTTACAATCTCACATTGCTTCCCTTGATTTTGCTTACATTCCACATATTACAATCACAACTTAAGAAAAAGAATGGGTGTAAGCAGGCAGAAGGGAAAGGATATAAATAGAAAGTACAGTGGTAAGAGATACAATTAGTATTAGAATATTATTATAATTCAAAACAACTAACCCACATTTAAAGATACCAGCTAAATGATAGAGAACATTAGGTATAAAAACTAAGTTGGTTTTACTAGTAGAAATGCAGGTTTAAAGTTCAAGAGAAGTTATATGACAGTGAAGTGTGGGAGAAGATGCCTGTAACTTATGCAGAGAAATAAAGAGGCATGAAATAGTAGGATGAGGAAGGGAATGACTTATGAAAAGAATAAGTCATCTGACAGAAACCCAAAATAGCAGGAAAAGAAATGGATTATTATTCAATTATGATTCACTTTATTTTGTATTGAAAGGCTCTGGTTCTTACTTAATTTTCCTATACGACTTTCTGAATTGCTTTTCAGCTTTTAAAAAAAATAAGATTTATTTATTTATTTATTTATTTATTTTTAGAGAGAGGAGAAGGGATGAAGAAAGGGAGAGAAACATCATGTTGCCTCTCCCATGCCCCCTACTGGGGACCTGGCCTGAAACTCAGGCATGTGCTCTCTGACTGGGAATCCAATTGGCAACCCTTTGGTTCTCAGGCTAGCGCTCCATCCACTGAGCCACACCAGCCAGGGCTGCTTTTCAGCTTTCCATCTGACTAGTTACCCTCTCAGCACACTTAACTGCTCAAAAATGGGTGCTGGTAGTTCTTTTGAATAGAACTGCCCACAATTCAGAATTACTAGAGTATCTTATTTCCCCTTTAATAAAAATCTCTAAAACTCAGAAGCTGTCATTTTTTGATTAACCACAGTAAAGAGATTTGCCTCTCATTTATAAGCATGACCTACTGCACTTGGGAGACATGCTTCCATGAAGAACAGGCTCTTAAGCTGCCTGAAAAGATGTCAGGTTGCCATCTTGGACTGGGTTTTTTGCTAATTTCCTTGGTACAATAATTCTTATGGTAACTTGCATGGCCATACTTTGGAATATTTGATCCCTAAGAACAAATTTTAAAAAGATTTAAATAAGAAAATCTTGTAAGTTTGTTATATCCTTTTCTTCACCATATAATGTCCAAGCCAAATAAAAGTGAAGCATTAGTGGTGAATACCACAGCTGACATTGCATAACGCTAAACTGCGCTGTCTTCCCTTCCTAGGCAGAGGCCCATAGCTGCCCCTGTAGTACACGGTGCTCCGTACCTGATAAATCTGTAACTCTTAACCAAGAATATGCTCTGTCTTCCTATCAAGCAAATCAGATCATCTATAGGCAAGGTCTTTCTGGATTACTAAAAAAGTAAAAACTCAAACATCACCCTAAGGGCCCTTCCTGAAAAAGGGCCTTTACTGATGTTGAATTTTACTTGTTATCTTTTCTACTTTTATCAGAAATTCCTTTAGGCATTGAGATTTACTAGTTTGTGATTCAAAGGTTCTGGACACTAGGTGTATCCTTGTGCAAATTAAAGATCCTTTCTGTACCTATGTTACCTATGAAAAGTAAAAAATAAAAGTCCTCATAGCACTGTGAAGAATAAATGATATATTACAGCACCTGGCCAGAACAGTGATCACCACGGGCAGGAGGGAGGGAGGGGTGTGGAGTGATGAGGTCAGAATTAACTGGGCTGGGAAACAGGGAACTTCATGTGATGATAGGAATATTCTATATTTGATATGGATTTGGAAAATACAAATCTATGCATTTGTTAAAACTGTAAATATACACTTAAAATCTGTGCATTTCATTTTATATAAATTTTAATTCAAAGAAAAACTACACACAGATATTTAACTCAATGAAATACATGCTGGAATATTTAGGGGGAAGTATGCTGATATATGCAGTTTACCTTGAAATGTGTCAAAGAATTCAAGAGACTGATGGGTGGATACATGATAAGAGTAAATAGGTAGGTAATCAGTGATCACTGTAACAGCATTTCAACTTGGCTGTATGTTTGAAAAATTTCAAAAATACAAAGTTAGAAAAGAATAAGGCATCCAGGCACAGAGTAAGCACTAGTCAATGATAGGAAATAACTGTTTTTGGCGGGAGAAGGGACTATGAATGGGTGAAATCACTGAGTGGACTAGATTTAATCGATCAAGAGGGAAGCAAACTGCTACTCTTTTCATAAACTTTTTATTCCAAATCATGATTTACTTAAAAACAAAACCAAA
This sequence comes from Anoura caudifer, assembly GCA_004027475.1. Lineage (NCBI taxonomy): Eukaryota > Metazoa > Chordata > Mammalia > Chiroptera > Phyllostomidae > Anoura > Anoura caudifer. The sequence goes on along the minus strand of PVKU01004497.1, from coordinate 63,969 downwards.
AAACAAAGCTCTTTGGCATCTGTATAAAAGTCAACTACTTTCATTTCTTTTATTACTTTCTAAAACAAGAAACAGATTAACAGCACCTGTGATTCAGGTAGTTAATAGATATGACACATAGGGAAAGCAACTATTAGAATAGAGTAGGTGGAAAGAGAGATGATAAAAAGCAAATGTAATTTTACTGTATGACAAAACTCCCTCAAATAGTTTTCTATTTAATGAATACCTCTAATGATGCACTATCAAAAATAAATCCAACTTCCTACACATTATCCAAAAGGTGCTGTTAACAGGTTTTAGTGCTGAAAATGCTTCAATCTGTCATGTCTAATGAGGGGACATCCAATTATCAGATGGTTTTACTATATACAGCTCAGACTGAAATCATGACTAATAGGTGTGAGGCAACCAAAGACGACATGAGGCAACTGAACAAGACACCCAAATGCATGTTGAGTCCCAAAAGGTTAGATGACTTAGGACTTCCAACCTCCCTACCTACCAGGTCTAAGCAATTCTTACAGCAAGAGAGCAGAGGTACAACAGGAAAAGGAAAGGGAAGCTGGATGTAGGGTGGTAAGGGCTTCTGGGAATTAACTTCAGGTTTCAGAGTAATTGTTGGCACTTCTTCCAGCCTTTGTAGCTAGGTAAGATATGAAATACTGGCTTAAGTAGATATCGATAGGAAAATCTGAAACACTCCTTATGCATTATGAATATACTCACAAAAAACTTACTTGATTGTCATTTTCATTATCTTTGATAACCAAATATCTCAATAAATTTAATGAAGCCATTATCCTGTTAATTAAAAATATATAATTTGTTACTTACAGTACAGTTTTATAAAATCAACAGCAACTTCAATGAATAAAGTAAGCTAAAACCTAGGGTATATTTTTATAATTATGTTTGCCGTTAAACGTACAAGTGACCCTTGAGCAACGCAGGGGTTAGAAATGCTGAACTATGCAGCTGAAAATCTGTGTTTAACTGTGTTATGTCCCTTTAACATATCTTTTGAAGTAGTAATAACTTATCATTCTTGTTCTCCAAGTTCACAAAATACAACTGTAAAAACACTATTGTCCCCCCCCGAAGCCTTGTTGTCCTTAACATTTGAGTATATCATCTGTTGTTTCCTGAATTTTAAGGTTCCTTTTATAAATATTTATGACCGTTTCTCAATAACTATTCTACAATAGCATAATGAAAGTGAAATTACATGTTCTATATGAAAAAAACATGATGTCCTAGAAAACAAAACAATAAAACCTAAACACAAACACTCTGCATGAGTTAGACACATGAGATCCTTAGTTTTGAGTCACTAATGCTGTAGGTCTATCTCTATGAGCTATCGGGAATGCTGGGTATGTTAAAGGTACAAAATCATACTGTTGGTCATATGTCTGGAAAGAAGGGTTTTTGACTATGTTTTTACATAGTACCTAATTACTTACATATGAAAATCTTTATGTACTTCTACGAATTAACCATAGATCATGTAAAATCAGGAAAATATGGTTTATTACTTTAGGTTTCCCACTTAATTCTCAATTTACTTTGTGAACCCTAGTAACAATCACCTCACCTATCTGAGTTTTGCAGTAGGTCTGTTTCAGCACCCTCTGGGAGAAAGAGTACCAAATCTAGAAGGGAAATTAGCTGTGGTCCTGTGAACCATTTGTTGTTATGTGTTCTCTGTAAGGCAAAAGAAAAACTGAGAAAGGCTTTAAATAACAGCTTCATAAATATGTTTTCTAATACCTTGATACTATAAAAATAAACTATTACACATCATCTCTCTCTCTCCCTAACTTCCATTCCGTCATTCACCATTCCCAGACACCTGGAACAAACTCTGCCAGTGTGTGAACACTGGGGCGCTCTTTTTCTCTCTCTCTTTTCTGAATGCAATTACTGAGTATTCACAAACAGATCAGATTTCAGTTTCCACTAATATTTCAGAAGTGTACAGCAAGACAAAAGAAGTCATGTTATCAGCACAAAGAATACAATTTAAAACTATAATTAAGAAAGTTTCAAAATTCAGGTTTTTAAAAAAGAAATAGAAATGAGAAAAAATATATACCCTAATGATAGAAATAGAAAAAAATCCATAGGGTAAAAATCCATATTGATGTATTCCACAAATAAATAAACCCTACAAAAATAAAGTAAATTGATAACTGATACCTTAGCTATGCTCTTACCTTTAATGATATGTCAATTTGATTTTTGATATTTTGAATAACGAAGGCCTCCACACCTGAGTGATTACTTGTATTCAATAAGCACCTTGAAAGCAAAATAAAAATGTATTTGAAATTATCCTGGACTGCATTATACTGATGATACAGGTTTTACAAACTCAAACAGGTCATGTTCTATTTCTAGGAATACAAAAACCAGTGAAGACAATTAGCAAGATGTTAACCAACTACAAAGCCACCTATTATGGTTATTGCTCTAGCTAGCAAATTCTGTTTTAACTGGATCAAATCAAATTTGAATCTTTTTATGCATATAGTTGCAATAACTTAATATGGCAAGAATGGGAACTAGTATAATCACCTAAAAACTCCCCAAATTATTCCCTGTGAAAGCAGACTAATCTGGTTAGACTAACTTAATTGCAAAGAAAGGAAAACCAATCTGAGGAATCCAGGTAGAGCAGAGCAGGTATAAGACCTAAGCATAAAATTGAAATTTCATATACCTGCTCTGACTATCAATAGAAATGAAAAGATAGGATCAAGAGTACTGATTCTGGCCAATCCCAAAAATGACTTCTTAACACTTTAATCATGCTCAAATCTCTCTTTAACTAGTTTTTATCACCTAAACGTCAACAAAGTAAGATCTGCAGGCCAAATCCAGCCTGCAGTTTGTTTTATTGGAGCTCACCTACCCTCACTGCAAAGACAAACTTGAGCAGTTGCAACAGAGACTAGCCCATAAAGCCTGTAGTTACTATTTGGCCTTTTACAGAAATTTGACTCTTCTTTAACTCAGAATTACTTTTCCCCTCAAATAGCACTATTAATAAGCTCATCTATTAACTTAAAGCAAATAACCTCTTAATGAATGACTCCAGAGCCATTAATTTCAACCGTGAATAATAGAAATTATTGACATATGTAAAGTTCTAGCAGGACCCTTAACAATCTGCTTAATCTAAGTCTTTTTTTAGTTTTACAGTATCTCAATTAACTGAAGAAAATATATAGTATTATTCATGTAGTACATATATGCATATATATGTATCTGTAACATTTGATTAACCCTTCTCCATCCATCACAGAGGAGAGAATTTATTATAATATGGCTTCCAAGTAGAGCTGAATTGCATTTAAAAACATACTGAAATACTATAACCTGGAATAATTAAATGGCATTCATTTGGTTTTTAAATCAACCACACATTTCACAATTAACCATTCTTGATACATACCTAAATAACGTATGTTTGCCTTGAGAATCCAACTTGTTAATATACAGCTGAAGCATAGCTAAACCCTTTTTCCTCTAAAATGGAAGAAATAATAGTTATATAAACTGAATAAAAATTAAACTGTTCATTAAAATTTCTCACTGTAACTCATTAATTTAGTCAAAACATTTACATACCAATGTCTCAACAGGGCACAGTGTCATCACTTTGACTAAGTTCTGGAAATAAAAAGATTTTTAATTCAGATGTGAATAGCTCATTCTGACTTCAAAGAAACAAGTATATCATCAATGGTAGATACTAAAAATTCAGAGAAGTGAGGGTAGAAGATGTAAAAATGAAATAATTTTCCCCAAAACCTTTCATTCTACTATAGGTCTACAGGAAGCTAAGCACAGTCCTTTTTGTGATACTGAGTGTGGTGCTACAAAGTTGTAAGCTAAGAGGTGAGTGCTAATTTTCAATTATGGGAAGAGTGGCCAAAAATGGTATCAAACATGCAGAAACATAATCCATCATTAAAAATATTTAGGCTTAATATACTAATAAAAGCCATGTTTTTCTATTTAAATAGTGGAAGAACAAGTCTCTACAGAGACATCTAAGGACCTACTTGGCTATGGTAACAGACAATACTAGGCAAAATCTATCTTTAGAGGGAAAAACAAAATGTCTTTCTAGAAAGGACAAGGTATGCCTTGATGAAGCCTTAAGGCTTGAATTAGAATAAAAGTAAAGGAGCTTCATTTTCCAAAGCCCCTAGAGAAACAAAATGTTAAAGAAGAAAGTTTCATTTTCCATTAGAAGCTAATGCTGTCAACTATGGTAGCCACTAACCACATATACCTAATTTAAGTTTAATTAATTTAAATTACATTAAATTTAAAATTCAGCTCCTTCGTCACACTAGCCACATTTCGAGTGTTCAGCGTGGCTAGAGGCTTCCATACTGCACCATACAGGTAACAGGACACTTTCACACCACAGTGAGTCCTATCGGTCAGCATGGCACTGAAGTTTTCAAAGGATACGGAGAACAAAGGGGGAGAGGCATCTCAAAAGACCATTCCTTTACTTAAATTCAGAATAGGAAAGGAGTTATTTTTAAGATTAGAATCCATATTTTACTTACCTGAGGTACAGTCAGAAAACTCTTGATTTCCAAGTACTGGTGAAGTAGACTATTGTCTTCTAGTCTCAACAAACCATTTTCCAACAGATCCTACAGATTAAAACATACGCAGAAATACATATATGGTAAAGTCAACAGCTGTATTTGTTGGCATGACTATGAAATTAAATTATGATGTGTGAAAACAAGTCTTACCAGTCCTTTGGACAAAACAGATTCTTCTGTTCTGGAAGAGAATATTAAAATTTACTGACATGACTTTCTAAATTTCTTTAGATTGATTCTTTGTTTTAGGAAATAGAACATTAAAGTTGAAATTTAAAAACTTGAAACATGTGTATCATTAAGGAGAAATTCTGTTAAAGAACTTACTCAAAATTCTTACATTGGCAATCTTTTGATTTGGCTAATGACATCCAAATATGACCAAAATCAGCTCACTCAGGCCTGTTTCATCAAATGGTAAGTGCTATTTGATATCTTTAAATAGCAAGTGCTAAGAAGAGATTATACCCAATATAGTACTGTGTATTCCAGTTGATTAATCTGAAAAACCTTTTCAATTCTTTTTATATAAAAAGAGTAAATAGTTTCCATTTGTAATAGTATTTTTTAAAGGTTTATAATTATTGTTAAACTAAATATTTAAGATTGGCAAGAAAATATTATGTTAGGCTCTAGGTTCTTATTCTAACCATGCAAGGAGTTACAAGTGTTGTTTTTGGCTCAATGACTAAACAGTTTGGAAATCTGAGGAACATAGAACTTAAGATTCAAATCAATACATACTCTCATTGTATGGATAGAACAGAAACTAAATAAAAAGAATGTAAAATCATTAAAATATACAAATACAGTAAATTTAAGAGTTAATAACTACTTGTGCCAAGAGACCCTTGGAAACTCCTGCCTTGTAGGCTGAGGCTTTAAACATTTGCCCTGCTAAAAATTTTCCATCACCTGAGAAGAGATAGGATTGATAAACTATCACTAGTGTTCCAGAGAGTACTGAAAGGCCCTGACTGATCTCAAGAGAGAATTTATACATGTTATAGGAAAAGAAAACACAAGATATAGGTTTGCAAAATTCTTAAAGTTACTTTGTAATTTTTTAAAAGAGAAAATCTTGCTTTTGAAAAAAGTTGTTAAATGCTATCACTGTCAATCTAAGTTTTAACAGATGGATTCAAGACACCTCCTTCCTGTTGATGCACAGGTTGTATCCATGAAGCAAAAACATGAATTAACTGCTTTTGCTGACCACCCCTCCTTAGACAGAGGAGCTACAGGGGAATAGAGGTGTTTTTATTTACCAACTTCTGAAATAAGGGAAGAAACCTCAGAAGTTGAAGACTGGAAATCTCCTTACATAAAAGAGATTTTGATGTGAAAACTTTTTGATTCACTCTATCTCTGTTGTACATATGTGCTTCATTGTTTTATAAAATAACCAATTAATTAATTAAAGCCTAAAAAATAAAGGTAGTTGCCCTTGATCTTGACAAGGGCTATTTTAGTTCTACTACTTAATTCTGAGATGCCATGTAAATAATCTTACCTTTGCAAAAAGACTTCAATATGCCCCATATTAAATCGCAAAAGGTATGATGGGCTAAAATAGAAGAAAAATACACACATGCAAGTATTTTTAGAAATTTCATATACATAAAGTTATGAGTTGAATTGTCTCCCTCAAAAAAAGATATAGTGGAATCCTAACCTCCACCACCTCTACCTCAGCATATGCCTTTATTTAGATAAGGTCTTTTTTTTTTTAATTGGGAAAGGAATGGGCAGGGGTAGAGAAGGAACCCCCTAACCTGGAGGTAATCAAGTTAAACTGAGATAATTAGTGTGAGTCCTAGTCCAATATGAATGGTATGCTTATGAAATAAAAAAAAGGAAATGCTGACAGAGATACGCGTATAGGAAGAGCACCCTATGAACACAAAAGCAGAGAAGTGAGTGTTGTATCTGTTGCATCTACAAGCCAAGGAACATCAAGGATTGCCAGCAAACCATCAGAAGCGAGGCCAAGAGGCATGTAACAGATTCTCCTTCACAGACCTCAGAAGGAACCAATCCTGTTCTTGACCTCAAACTTCTAGCCTCCAGAACTGTGAAACAATAAATTTTTGTTATTTCAAGCTACCCAGTTTGTGGTACTTTGTTATGGTGGCCCCAGCAAACTAGTATACGTACTGAAGTCACTCTGGTGGTACAGTGTGCTGAAGAGTGCAGGCTCTGGGTCAGACGGAACTGTTTAAATTCCACTGATCCCACTAATTAGTTGTATGGTCTTGGGTGGTGTCTTAAATTGTTTAAGTCTGTTATTCTCCTCTATAAAATGAGATAATGCTCTATTTCATAGGGTTATTCATATTAGGTAGAGCATATAAAACTGTTAGCGTAGTGTTTAATACATGGTGAGCATGCAAGTGCTGGCCATTACTGTGACATTTACTACAAATATATCCCAGGTATTTCTTACATAAACATGCAAATGTACACAATGGAATACACTCAAGGCCTGCAAGACATACACATAATCCTTATTAAGGACCTTAACATCCAAAAAGTATTATATTATAAAAATTATATATTTATTTAAAAATTTTTTTGATAGACTTTATGGGAAAAGGAAAAGGTCAAGTGAACATTAACAAGAAGATCCAACCTAAACAGGGTGGTGAAAGGCGGCTTTTTCCTCAGAAAGTAACATTTAAGGATAAAGACAGTTCTAAGCACATACAAAGGTCCTACAGCAAGGAAAGTTCATGGCATATGAGAATAAGAAATCAAAAGAAGGTCTGTTACTGGAGCATAATAAGCAAGAAAAAAGGTGGTAGAGGTGAATCAGAACCAAACATGAGGTTACACATAAGATTGTCTCATGTGAAGGCACTGAGACTTCGCTCTCACAGCAGCAAGAAGCCACTGAAGGGTTTTCACTAAGGGACTGATAAATACCCACTGAGGATTACATCAGGAATCCAGTGACAAGATGATGGTGATTCAGACTACCCCGTGGGTAACTGGCCAGCCCCTCCCTTACAGTACAGGGTGGTCCCAACAGCTTCAACACCACACCCAATTTAATGCTTTCTCTCTCTGATCTCTGTTATTCCCTCATGTCTCCTGTCAACACCACCCCAACCCCTTTTCAATACTTGACTACTGGCTTTATTACTTAAAGAGAGCTTTTGTTTATACTTCATTTAAAATATATTAGTACGGTAATGAACATATATTGGATTAGATAAATGAGCTTGATGATATTCCCTTTACAATACATGAATAAACCAAACACTACCTCCTACCTTAAGACCATTGGCAGCTGATCAATGCTGATGCCCTGTACAAATACTAGATACGCCAGAGAAGCCAGAGAGTCTGCTAATTGTTTGTCTTCTTCTTCCTCAAATTCAAGATAATCCCAGGTCCTCTTTTTCCTTCCATGATTAAAAATCATTTTGGGGAAAGGATATCCAATCGCTGATAAAAACCCCTGTGAAATGGATAAAAAAAGGAAGCTGTAGCAGACAGACTCTGGTGTGCCCTTCCATATTCACATCCTGTATAATCCCCTCAAGTGTGGGTGGGACTTGTGAGAGTTGTTTTTAACCAAAAGAACATGCAAGATGCTTCCCACGATTAGATCATGTTACATGAGAGAAGTGAAGGAATTTTTGCAGATGTAATTAAGATCCCAAGTCAGTTGAGTCTGAGTTACTGGAAAGGGAGACAATTTTTGGTGGGCCTGCCTTAATCAGGTAGGTTTTAAAAGGAGGATCCAGGCCCTCCTTGAGAGTCAGAAACCCACCACTGCTGGCTTTAAAGAACTAAGCTGCTATGTCATGAGAGAGCCTATGGAGAAGGCTGTGTGGCAAGGAACTACAGGCAACCTCTGGGAGCTGAAAGTGGTCCCTGGCTAACAGGCAGCAAGAAAATGGGGACTTCAAGAAAATAAATTGTGCCCACAACCTGAAAGAACTGAGTAGGAAGATGAAAAAGTTCTGGAGACAGATGGTGGTGATGGCTGCAGAGCAATGTGAATGTACTTAATGCCACTGAATTGTACACTTAAAAACAGTTAAAATGGTCAATTTTGTCATGTATATTATATCACAATTTTTAAATCAAGATGCATCAGAGATTTTTGGGAGCAATCTCTATGTGTGAGACATACAAATATCATGAAATGACAGTTAATGACTCAGGTGAAGAATACTCTGCTGCAATGCTCCAATGACCACTGTCCACCTAGACACAGAGTGGGCAGGAGGAACACTGCTCGGTGGCAGCGAAGGTTAAGGGAACACTGCGGGTACCTCAGATTCTATGGGCTCTTGAGACATAGAGAGAGAAGCATTCCTGCATGAGTGGATAAGAATACAGTTTTATCTTTTTTTTTATTAAGAAAAGAAAAAGAGATAAAAAGAGACTCAAAGTATAAGTCGCTCCTATGCCTCTTACTCTATTTCTACTTTTGGTATACTAGAAAGCACCTGACCTTCAGAATCCAGTGGAGTTTATTTGAGTTTTGGCTCCACCACTTATCAGCTGTGAGACACAGGATGAATTACCTAACTTCTCAAATATTATGTCAAATATTAAGAAGTTTCCCCAAAAAAGTACAAGAAAGTTAAGGTCATAACCAACTACTACACAGAAATCAAAAAGGGATGACACAGTGAACACACATTATTATAGAACTGTACACTTGAAACCTATATAATTTTATTAACCAATGTCACCCTAATAAATTCAATTAAAAGCTTAAAATAAAAATAATAAAAGGGAATAATGAAAATGGCTAAATCAGAATGAATACCTTCTGATTTATTCACTTATTTATTCAATAGATGCTTGAGTACTATACACTGGGCCAGACATAGTGGGGAATTATAAAGCCAAATAAAACCTTAAAGCCTGCTGATTCCAGATGGCTTCATAAGTCATTTCAGAACACAAAAAGGAAGAATGGAAAATCACCCTCAGTCACAAGAGACTGCTATTCATCAGCAAGATGCTAAATATATATACCGCTATACTGACTTTCAAAGCCATGTATTCTTGTTATAGTTGTAATACCAAAAGTTTCCTATGCAAGATTCCAAATATCCTCTTAATCATGAAGCTCCATTTCTTCATTCAGCCAATGCTGTGTTTTTTGTCCCCTAGAGTAAGGTTGGCCTATTTAAAAATCATCCTATTTAACCAGATTCTACAGTGCTGCTCAAAACCAGGGCCTTCACTACCCACACACCATCCAGCAGTCTTGCTCAGACCCAGGATGTACCTGCCACTCTACAATTTTTCATGGCATCCTCTGCCCTTTCCGAAACGTTTCTAGGCTGCAGCCTGTCAGACATTCCAACAGTTCTCCATCAAAATAACTTGTGCCAAAGGAGGGATGGCTGAGGCCATCAAACTCTAGCATAAAACAGAAGGCACCTCCTCACTTCATCTCTTACCCTGGTTTCACCTCTTAATTCTTTAACATTTTTTATTTATTTATCTTTAGAGGGGAAGGGAAAGAGAGAGGGAGAGAGGGAGAGAAATATCAATGCATGGTTGCCTCTGGTGCGTCCCTTGCCGGGAACTGGCCCACAACCCAGGCATGTGCCCTGACAGGGAATCGAACCACAATCCCTTGGTTCACAGGCCCCCACTCAATCCACTGAGCTACACCAGCCAGGGCAGATTTCACCTCTTAATTCTGAATTGCTCTGCGCTTCCTCACTGCTGGCTCTTTTTACTTGTAATGCTCCTTCCTTCCACGGTGATCTTAGAAACTCTCCCCCAAACCTTAACCTCTGCACAAGTTGCTTGCTCTATCTCACTGACTGAATTACAACTGACTGATTTCTGGTGGGAGCTGCTCATACTCTCATACCTCTTACATTGCACAGCCAGGAAGGCAGCAGTGAGGAAAGGTGGCATGCGTAGAGGCTTAGTATTATTTTGGTTCTTTCAGCACTCTCAAAGAAAAGCACATTTTTCCTTTGAGGCAGACATTATACTGCCCTTAGTCTGTCCTTACCTCTGTCATACGATGACTTCCTGGTCATTTCTCAACATTCAGTAAGACTTTGGTACCTGCTCACAATCATTATCTCTATCCAGTTCCTGCTACAACTCTGGGAAAGCTGAATGTTCATGTAGATAACTCTTCTAACAGGCCAGTCTCATGATTCTTGATTTCCAAATTCTAGTGACCTTAACTTCTAATCCATTTTGGCACCTAATTCCATTATCTCATTTTCTGACCACTACCTCTAATCCCCTCTCTCCTACCAACTGGCTTTTCTACCTCCAACTTCTCAGTCCTGCAATCCCTTCATTTTAATCTATCCTTATGTCCCCTCCTAATCCTCCTTCCTTCCCTATCCAACCAATATGCTATTGATCATTCAAACTATCTGTACCCTGTATTTCCTTTAGCTGCATCTACCCAATAAAATGCTAGCCTTGAAAAAAATAGCTGTCCTCTACCTTCTCCGCTTCCACACCCAGGCAGCTAAATGTAGAAAATCACACAAAATTACAGACTGTTATCACCACAGTTGTGGTCTCCAACCAGCTGAGTTTCCATTGTTTTCCACCATCTCTCTTTTCCCCTCAGTATTCCAAACCCTTCCCAGTTTCCTGAAGCTCCTTATTCAATCCCCGTTTCTACCTCTTCATTCTTAAGAAACCTTCTTTACCTAGAAACCTGAGGCTAGTGGGTCTGATTTCCCTCAATTATATTATATTCCTACTACAAATTTCTCTACATGTATGCCCATTCTGACCTTCTCTCCAGGTGCCCTCAATCCTATGCCCAGCTGTCTGATCTCCTTAAGCCACATTATTTCAGTTATCCCCGAACAAGTCTCTTCTTCCTTCTAATGGTTCTCACCCTTTCAGGCTATAAACATGCTCAATCATCCCTACCTCCCCCATTACCTCCCTACCCCAAGCCCATGTCTTGTAGTTGTTGCTTCTTTTCTTCCTTACACTTATGAACTCTTTGAAAGAATAGCTTATACTAGCCATCTCCTTTTTCTCATTTTTCATGTACTCCTTTATACACTCCAATGATATTTTTGTTTCTAATACTCCACTCAAACTGTCCTTGCTGAGATTACCAATGCGATCTTACTTCCTACATCCAATGGGTACTTTTCAACTCTTACTTTACAGGCTCTCTCTACTGCACTTCCCTCTTTCTGACTACCCCAGTTTCTGTCATATTTCTACTACTCTTCTTCCCTAGTTTCTTCCCATGGTGGGCTCTTCTTAAGTGCTGTGGAGTTCAGTCCTGAGCCCTTTTTTCTTCTCATATTGACCTCTTTAGGTGATCTTGTCCCCTCTTAATCAAAATTTATTCCTTAAAAACCTGCTCTCCATGGGTCCTATATATTGAGAAATTATTGTTAATCTTGTTAGCTGTCATAATGACATTGTGGTTATTTTTTTAAAAGTCCTTACCAATTAGAGAAACATACTAAAAGACCTATGGATATAATGATAAATCTAGGACTTGCTATAAAACACTACAGCAGGTCCTGACTGGTGTAGCTCAGTTGGTTGGGCAGTGTTCTGCACAGCAGAAAGGTCACCAGTTTGATTCTAGGTCAGGGCAAAATCCTGGGTTGCAGGTTCAGTCCCAGGCTGGGGCGCATGCAAGACGCAACTGATCAATGTTTCTCTCTAACATCGATGTTTCTCTCCCTTTCTTTCTACCTCCCTTTCCCTTGCTCGGAAATAAATAAATAAAATCTTTAAAATAATACTACAGCAAAAAAGAACAGGGACAAAACAAGACTGGCAAAATGTCAATAATTGCTAAAGCTGGGTAAAGGGTACATGAGGGTACATTACACTGTTCTTTCTACTTTTCTAAATGTTTTAAAATGTCCAAAGTACAAAACATGTTTTTAAAGCACAAAAATCCCCCTGTTCCTTGCTCTGTATTCTGTTTCAATTATTGACATCTTCATCTGCCCAGCTTCCCAAGCAAAAAACCTATCCATGACCCAATATTTTTTCACTATGCTTCTAAATCAAATCAACCAAATTTTAAAAATTTTACCCACAATAAAGTTCTCAAATTGTCCTGCTCTTCATCTCCACCGCTTTTTCCATACTCAGGCTTTCATCATTCTTATTTAACTCCAAAGACACCTAACTGGTCTCCCTACTTCCAATCTTATCTCAGTTAAGTTCATCCTCCATTAAAGTGATGAATCCAAAACACAATTTGATTATGTCACTGCCAGACTTAAAATCCTTTAATTGTTTCCAACTTTCATTCCATCTCTCAAAATATGTATGATAGTATTTATACTGTATCTAGGAGATTATACTGTACTCTGGTATTAGTAACAATGAAGAGGCCTATACTCTTTCGTTGTTTAAATTATATTTTATTGATTATGATATTACAGTTGTCCCGATTTTCCTCCCTGTGCCCACCTCTACCCAGCATCCCCCACTCCCTCAGGCAATCCTCACACCACTGTTCATGTCTATGGGTCTTGTATAATAAGTTCTTTGGCTATTCCATTTCTTTTTTTTTAACTTTATTTTAATTTAAAAATTTTATTTATTTACTTTTTTAGAAAGGGGGAAGGGAAGGAGAAAGAGAGGGAGAGAAACTTCAATGTGTGACTGCCTCCCCCGTGCCCCCTACTGGGGACCTGGCCCACAACCCAGGCATGTGCCCTGACTGGGAATCAAACTGGCGACCCTTTGGTTCGCAGCCCACACTCCATGCTCAATCCACTGAGCTACACTAGCCAGGTGGCTATTCCATTTCTTATAGTGAACTTTACATCCCAATGGCTATTCTGTAACTACTTATTTGTACCTCTTAATCCTCTTACCTCTTCGCCATTCCCCCACACCTCCCTCTCATCTGGCAACCATCAAAAGGCTCTCTTGTATCCGTGATTCTGCCTCTTGTTCTTGTTTACTTAGTTTGATTTTTTATGGGCCCAGCATGCTTCCACTGCGCAACTCTGCTTAGTTTGATTTTTTAGATTCAACTGTTGACAGATATGTATTCACTGCCATTTCATTATTCATAGTTTTGACCTTCTTTTCTTAAATAAGTCACTTTAACATTTTATATAATAGTGGTTTGGTGATGATGAACTCCTTTAGTTTTTTTCTTGTCTGGGAAGCTCTTTATCTGCCCTTCCATTCTAAATAATACCTTTTTTAGGTAGGGAAATTTTGGCTGTAGATTCCTGCTTTTGAAGACTTTGAATATTTTTCATCAATCCCTTCTAGCCTTCAAAGTTTCTTTTGAGAAATCAGCTGGCAATCGTATCAGCACTCCCCCAGGCAAATACTTTTCTATTGCTACTTTTAAGATTCTCTATCTTTAACCTTTGGCATTTTAATAATGATGTGTCTTGGAGTGGGCTTCTTTGCATTCATCTTGTTTTGGAGTCTCTGTGCTTCCTGGACTTTCATATCTATTTCCTTCACCAAATTAGGGAAGTTTTCTTTCAATGTTTTTTCAAGTAGACCGATTTGTTGCTCTCTCTTCTCTTTCTGGCACCCCTATGACGTGAATGTTAGAATGCTTGAAGTTGTCACAGAAGCTGCTTCTACTCTCCTCATTTTTTGGATTTTTTCTTGTTGTTCTGTTTGGTTGTTTTTTGCTTCCTTACGACCCAAATCATTGCTTTGATTCTCAGCTTCATCCACTCTGTTGTTTGTTTCCTTGTAAATTGTTCTTTATGTTAGTTAGTGTATCCTTCATTTGTGACTGGATTCTTTTTATGTTGTTGAGGTCCTCACTAAGTTCCTTAAGCATCCTTATAGCCAGCATTTTGAACTCTCCATCTCATAGACTGCTTATCTCCATTTTGTTTAGTTCTTTCTCCGGAGTTCTGATCAGTTCTTTTTTGGGGGTCATGTTTCTTTGTCTCCTCATTTTGGCAGCCTCCCTGTGTTTGTTCCTATGTATTAAGTAGAGCTGCTTTGACTCTGTCTTGGTAGTGTGGCCTAATGTAGTAGGTATCCTGTAGGGTCCAGTGGCACAGCAACCCCTACCACCCAAGTTGGGTACTTGAGGTGCGCCCTCCATGTGGTCTGAGTACACCTCTCTTGTAGTTTAGCCTTGACTGCTGTTGGCAGGTCAATGGGAGGGATATACCCAGGCCTATTTCCATGGTGTAAAGGATACCCCAGGTGACTAAGACAAAGTTCTTGTGCTTGTGGAGCCCACAGAATGGCTTTCCTGCCATTTATGTGTATCCCATCCTTCAGAGGCCCCTAAAGAAAACCTCAGGCATCCTGTTTTTTAAATGCTGATGTTTTCAGCTCACTCCTTTAAGTAACCTAACTCCAACACCTTGTGACTAACACCAGGACCTACAATCCAGTGATCCTATCATATTTTCATGGTATCTCACATTTAGTATATCCTAACTTCCTGCCTTACTGAGCTTAAACCCTACAGTCCATCATTAGGCATTCCCCTACATGGCATGCTCAATGCTCTTGCCTCTACCTTGATTTGTACTACAGAACTCACATAGTTCACAAAACTCCAACCTAATTAAATCCAACTTTCCACCTACACTATACCTGCATTTGGGCAGATGAATGTGGTAATGAAAACCCAAAGGCACAATTACAGCTCTAACTTGAAATTCAGGACTATCAATCCCAAGTACCAATTTTTCTATATTTCAGATTAGTTTCCTAATATAAAATCCCAGCACACTTAAAAATACTCTTGTTGTATAAAGACAAGTTGCTTTTAAAATAAAATTTACTGCTCTGATGAGGCAGCTCAGTTGGTTAAGAGTGTTGTCCCAATAGGCCAATGTTGTGGGTTCAATCCCCAGTCAGGGTATGTACAAGAATCAGCCAATGAATGCATATATAAGTGGAAAAATAAATCGATGTTTCTCTTTCTTAGTCCATCAGTAAAATTAAATGTACTTATTTCTTTAGTTGTTTTGAAAATATTTATCATGATCCTTAAAAGTAAGGAGATTCTTTGGCATACAAATCCCACTTCTAGTAATTTAACAATTAAAGAAATAGGGAAGAAGCCATGTCAATTAAAAAAAGAAAAGAAATATGCAAAGATTTGGTTAACAGGATTCTTATCACAGATTTAGTCAAAAAAGAAAGCTGGTGTATTTACAATAATGAAAATTTTTAAAAATCAACATGTTGAACTTACATGGCCCAGGTTAAATACATTATGCTAAATTCATACAATGAAATACTATTTCACCAATGGAGAAACATTCATAATATGCTAAGAGAAACAAAAATAGATTACAGAAAAGTGGCTGACAAACATGACAGAATTTCTGAAAAAATTATGTATTATGTAGTATTTATTTATGACTATAAAAGCCAAAAATGTCTGGAAGGTGTTAATATTATTTATATTTGGATGATGAAATTATTGCTATTTATTTTACTTTTGTTTATGTTCTACAAAAAATACATATTGCTTTATTAACAAATGTTATCAACTTAAATGCTCACATGCAGTACATGAGAATACAGCAAGATGACATTTTACATTTTAGAAGATTTTATACAGATTAAATTAGCTGTACTTACTATTATTTCAGATGCAAAACACCTTAAAGGATCATTTTCAGCTTCTTCAGACTGTTCAGGGAATTGTGCTGTCAGCAAAGGGCATTTCAAGCTTTTGAAGCAACTAAGGTATAAGAAATGGGTAACTATGAATATAGCACTTTCTAACTATAAAGCACCTAGTTCTATAAACATATCTAAGTTAATTATACATGGAAAATTACATAGCACCAATAACTCAATGGTTTGTCAAACTGGTGATGTAAGAATCCTTCTTCCTGGTAATGGAAAGAGCATGAGAACACCTTGCTAGACCCAATATGGTAAGCTTCAGTTCTGTTTCTGTACTATTCCAATGGATACTGAATTCTGTCTGAGGACCAGTGCTAGTCCATGACGTAATTTTTGTTAGCTCAAGGAAAAATCAGGACAATGTAATCATTTTTTCATAAAGCTGTACTTGTTTTATTTAGAAAACCAAATTATTCCTTGATTAAGCCTTTCTTATTTCTTTAAATATCTTTTCTTTCATGAAATAATGGATTTTATAAATGATAAAAAAAATACATCTTAATGTTCTAACCTGAGAGAGTAAAAAGCTAACAGTTTCAGATTCTAAAATTTAAAAAATAAAGTTATTGGCTCTGGCTGGTATGGCTCAGTGGTTGAATGCTGGCCTGGGAATCAAAGTATCACTGGTTCGATTCCCAGTCTAGAGCACATGCTTGGGTTGCAGGCCAGGTCCCCAGTAGGGGATGCACGAGAGGCAACCACATTTTGATGTTTTCTTCTTTCTCCCTCCCGTCCCCTCTCTAAAAAAAAGTAAATAAATAAAAATAAAATAAATAAAATTATTGGTTCATGTAATTCAGTACTCTAGTTCAGCTCTGTTCAACAGAAATATAATGCAGGGGGGTGGGGAGGGCTGGGGCGGTGGGCTGGAACGAGAGCAAAAGACAGAAAACTGTACAAGAACAACAATTAAAATAAATTTAAAAAAAATAAATATAATGCAAGCTCCATACATAATTTAACATTTTTAACAGTTACATTTACAAAGTAGTAAGAAACAAGAAAAAATAATTTAAATAATTTATCTTATTAACCCAATATATCTAAAATATTATTTCAATAATTTATCAGCATAAAAATTACTGAAGTTTTTTTTATACCAAGTCTTCAAAATCCAAGTGAATTTTCCACTTAGGGTGCATCTTAATTTAGACTAGCTGTATGTCAATGAAAGCCATACTGAACAGTGGAGTGAATGCTATCGGGCACTCCACTACTGTTTTGTTGTAGTCAAGGTAGATGTTTAGCTGCCTGGTGCTTCTTCTGCTTTCAAAGGAAGAGTTAAAACATAATTCCCCCAGAGCAAGATTGGATCCTTTGAGCTACATCTATCTATTTTCCCAGTTTCTATTATTCATTTACTAATGAATAAAGGTAATCATAAAAAGTAAATTAAACAAATGGATTTTGGCATTTAATTTTAAAAACATCAATAACTCACTAAATGCCCTTGTTATATCAACTGAACCCTATATTCTTTGAAAATTCAAATTTTGAAACTATAGTTTCATTGCAAACAAATAAAGAAACATAAAATAACTGAACTACCAACACATTGGTCCATTGTGAGTTGTTCTTAAAAATATACTTACAATTTCAGTAGTTCATCCTTTAACTTTTCATTTTCCAGTGAGTTTTCTTTGTCATCAATGATTTCTTCCACAAAAGGCTTAGTGAACTCTATTAAGGCCTTGCAACATTGACAAAGGCCATAGTCATCTGTTTGTATTTGTTCTTTTGAGTATGGAACAGGAAGAAGAGACAGCTGACTCCAAATGGTAGATAATGCTAATCCAACTGAATACGCCTTGTTGCTGTGAAGTTTCTGTATCACTAAAACAGACACCAAGTTGTTACTTGAGGTAGCTTCATCAAGCACACTAAACATGAGAGAAGAAGTTCAGTTAATGTAGCATTGTAAGATACTCTTTTTTCATATTTTAACAACTCTGGAATCAGGATGACATAGGAAAGCTTAACTGGCAGTGTGGTTCCCCCCCTTTCTTAGTGGTGCATGAAATAATGGAGTATCTTACAATTACGGCACTTTACAATAGACACCATGAAACCTTGTTTAGGTATGTTCACAAGGGTACATACTTAAGATAGAAACACTTTTTTCCATATATCTTGGTTGTTTTAAGTAATAAAATAAGAAACAAGTGTCTTGTAAACTATCAAGCACTATAAAAATAGAGGAGACTGAATATTTCTAGAAGACTGAATACATCAAGGTGTATAAAGCTGCTGGGCATTCACATTTAAAACAAGTTTTCTCTAGTTTGATTCTGGACTCTTATATCAGACTCCGAAGTTACATGTAGGTCATAAAATTAAAAAGCAGTCTCTTTCCAAGGATAAATTCTGTCTGCCTTGGTTGCTAATGTCTATTACTTAACAATACTGTTACAACACCTAATCATGAAGCTTTTTCTTTCCATACCTATTGTTTCATTCTTCAGCAGTTCTTTTGCTGTTCTCAATTCTAAACTCCCAAATCTAAGGATGAGCAATGCCCTGCCCAATGTTGTCCTTAACCAAGATACAGAACTACCAGAATGCTATCAGACTGAGTATTGCAGAAAGCATACAGGTAATCTTTTAAATATATTATAGGATAAATTCTAGAACGTAAGTTGCAGATAGGAAGGTTAGGCAAAAAGCTATCGGTTACAACACAGCACATGAAAAACAGCATGATATTCAACAAAACATTTACTAGGTATGCATTCTGAATCAGGTATTATTATCTTTCTATGAGCAGCAGGATTCAAATTGGCATTGCTATTACTAGTTTAAGCAGAGTACTCAATAATTAGTCATAAACTTTACTTTGGTGTATTGTTGACATTTGGGGGTAATATCAAGGCAGTTATACAGAAAATAAAAAACACTTAGGTATCAAAAGAATCATTACCTGTTTGTAATGGCTGAAGTAAAAGAAGAATAATTTGGGATATCTGTTTTCCAGAGGGCTCTTCAATCAGTTCAAGCAAACCCAACAATAATTCTTTTGGATTACATAACTATAAAAATATTCACAATTGAACCTGTTTAATACAAGTTGTATTTAAAGCCACATGATTACTATTTTTTAAAAAAACGAATATATACTGAGAAAATATAATTATTTTTGCTTAACAGTAAAGTACCTCATACAATTGTTAAAGAGTATATAATAGCTTTTCCTGTCGCAAGTTGCATGGAGTTGGTTTGTGGGTCTGAGACCCAAAAGTTGAAAGCTTCTTCGTGCATGGAGGACTGCACCCCAGCCATAACCATGCCACAAAATGAGTATATTAAATTATACCGTAAGCACTATCGCTTACACCAATATCGTTTAGATTACCACGAGAAAGAGAAAGTTAGGTCGAGAGGCTCATGAATGGTCAAAGGCCCCAAAAAGATGACTGGTCTGAAGGATAAGCTCTACCATAAACAGTGCCATGCTGAGAAAATACAAATGAAAAAGACTATCAAGAGGCATGAAAAGAGAAACACCAAACAAAATAACAGAAAGACTCCACAAGGAGCAGTACCTGCCTATCTACTGGACAGAGAAGGACAGTCCCTAACTAAAGTACTCTCCAATATGATTAAACAAAAACAAAAAGAGAAAGCGAGAAAATGGGAAGTCCCCCTGTGCAAAGTTCATGCCCAGGGAGAAACAGATATGAAAAGTTATTTGAACAGGAAAGAGAAAGAAAGAAGCATGAAAGACTAAAGCATGGTTACTAAAGTCTGCTTTGTTGCAGATGGCTTTACTCAAAAACCAACTAAACATGAGATTCATTAGGCCAATGGGCTTGTTTCAAGAAGGCTCATGTAGCACATCCCGAACTGAAAGCCACCTTTTGCCTGCCAATACTTGGTGCAAAGAAGAATCCCTCATCTCCATTTTACACAACTTTGGGTGTTACTACCAAAGGTACCGTCATTGAGGTGACTGTAAGCAAGTTGCGACTTGTGACATACGGAGACAAGGATATTTGGGGGAAAATATGCCCAGGTTACCAATAAACTTGAAAATGATGGCTATATAAATACAGTCTTACTGGTTTGACAGCAGTTTCATACAAGTAACTCCTGGTAATTATTGAAGTCTATGCCCCACTCAGAAAACCTTGACTGTGATGTTTCTGTGTACTACAATATTAGAACAGTTTACATGTGTGTAGCCATCAGGAGATTTATTTTATTGTAAAGAACATTAAAATGGCCCAGTTTTACAAGAAATACACATATATTTATACAAAATAGCAAAACAGAATCCATGATTGTCAAATCACTGTAGAACTAAAAAGAAGCATGCTGGCCAGTGTGGCTCAGTCGGTTGGAGCAGCACCCCATAAACCAAAAGGTCATGGATTTGATTCCTAGTCAAGGCACATGCCTACGTTGTGGGTTCAGTCCCTGGTCGGTGCATATTGGAGAGGCAACCAATTGGTTTCTCTCCCTCTCTCTCCTTCCCTTTCCCTATCCTAAAATCAATAAGCATCTCCTTGGGAGAGGATAAAAAAAATGTAAAAAGTTACAGAACTGGGAAGGGAGAGTCTGATCACCAGAGCTGAGGTTTCCTTTGAGCTTTGTCTGTCTCCTCTGAAGGCTGCTTTGGATTCTCAGAGTTCCCAGCAAGCAGACCTTTTTATTTCACACTGTCATGGTTTTAGATAAATGCAGTCCCTTTTGTCCTTCTTGAGCAGATAAAACTTGGCACAGCTTTCTAAATGCCCATGTTATCACCTCATGCCTTGTTTTTTAAAAAGCCTTCATACCTAATTACTATGTAGACAGTGTTCCCTCTTTCCAAATATTTATTTGTGTTTACTTGCATTGATCTCTACATTTATCATTTTATATATTTTATTGATTATGCTATTACAATCAATAGCATAATCAATTGTCCTGATTTTTCCCCTATTGTCCCCCTCTACCTAGCGCCCCCCTCTCCCTCAGGCAATCCCCATACCATTGTTCACGTCCATGGGTTGTACATATAGGTTCTGTGGCTACTCCATTTCCTATAATGTACTTTACACCCCCATGGCTATTCCGTAACCACCTATCTGTACTTCTTAATCCCCTCACCTCTCCGCCAATTTTCCAATACTCCCCTCCCACCTGGCAACCATCAAAACACTCTCTGTATCCATGATTCCATCTCTGTTCTTATGTGCTTAGTTTGTTTTTTAGATTCAATTGTTGATTGTTATGTATTTATTGCCATTTTATTGTTGTTTTTATCTTCTTTTCTTAAATATGTTCCTTTAACATTTCATAAAATAATGGTTTAGTGACAATGAACTCTTAGTTTTTTCTTGTCTGGGAAGCTCACTCTCTGCCTTTTGATTCTAAATATCTTTGCTGGGTGGAGCAATCTTGGTTGTAGGTCCCTGCTTTTCATGACTTTATTTCTTGCCAGTCCCTCTAGCCTGCAAGGTTTCTTTTGAGAAATCAACTGACAGTCTTATGGGAACTCTCCTGTAGATAACTTCTTTTCTCTTGCTTTTAAAATATCTCTTTAACTTTAACCTCTGGCATTTTAATTATGATGTGTCTTGGAGTTGGCCTCTTTGCATTCATCTTGTTTGGGATTCTCTGTGCTTCCTGGACTTTCATGTCTATTTCCTTCACCAAATTAGAGAAGTTTTCATTGTTTTTTTCAAATAGATTTCCAATTTCTTACTCTTTCTCTTCTCCTTCTGGCACCCCTATAATGTGAATGTTTGAATGCTTGAAGTCACAGAGGCTGCTCCTACTATCCTCATTTTGGGGGCTCTTCTTGTTGTTGTTTTGTTTGGTTGTTTTTTGCTTCCTTATGTTCCAAATCATTGATATGATTCTCAGCTTCACTCACACTACTGTTCTTTCCCTGTAAACTGTTCTTTATTTCAATTAGTGTATCCTTTATTCTGACTGAACCTTTATGCTGTTGAGGTCTTCACTAAGTTCCTTAAGCATCCTTATAGCCAGCATTTTGAACTCTGCATCTGATAGACTGCTTATCTCCATTTTGTTTAGTTCTTTTTCTGAAGTTCTGATTTGTTCTTTTTTAAGGGTCAAGTTTCTTTGTCTCCTCATTTTGGCAGCCTCTCTGTGTTTGTTCCTATGTATTAGGTAGAGCTGCTTTGACTCTGTGTCTTGTTAGTGTGGCCTAATGTAATAGGTGTCCTGTAGAGTCCAGGACACCTATTACATTAGGTGTAAGGGGGGCACAGCCCCCCTTATCAAAAGCTGGGTACTCGAGGTGCACATGTTTTGTGGTCCAAGTACATCCTCCTCTTGTAGTTGAGCCTTGACAGCACAAGGTTGCTGTTGGCAGGTCAATGGGAGGGATTTACACAGGCCAGTCAACTGAAAGGACTGGCTGTGACCACCTACCACCAACCTCCACCCTCTGGGGAGGATCAGCTGTGCATCAGCAGAGTGGTGGTGCTCCAATGTGGTCTGTAGCTGTCCACTAGGTGCAATGGACCTAGGGTTTCCTGGGTTGTACAGGCCAAGGTCAGCCCCCACCTGTGTTTTGCCTGGGGCCACCCTGACTGGCTATAGAGCAATCTGAGCTGACTGCTATTTGTAATGAGCTTGGAGATTCCTAGGCACAGCCAATCTGTGAATCTAGGCTGGCTGCTGCTAGTGCTGGGTCTAGGGCCCCTTAGCAAGTGGTGCAGGGGATGGAGGCTCACTGAGGCCAGCTGTTACATGTTTGAAAAGATTTAGGAAGTTGTGAAGCCTGAGCCAAGAGCAGCCATTCATATGGAAAAGCTACCATTAACAGCTGGTAGTTGGGTGCTTCAGAGCCTCAGAGGATCTCCAGAGCAGAAAAAACAATGTTAGCCAGGTTCATGGAGTCTCACATATGGCACTGCTTGCCAGCTCTGTAGCTCTGCCTGCCTTCCTGTCTGGGAGAAAGCTGTCCCCTAACTCCTGCCTTGATGTCAGCCATTCCAGTTTCTCCCTGTGTGCCACTGGTGCCTTTCAAGCTGCTACCGTGGTGCTAGAGCCTAGAGGGAGTGAGTCTGAGTAAATTCATATGTGGGTTCTCTAAGGGAATTGCTTGGGATTCCCGATGTTTCTTCCACTGACTCAATTCCTGCTGGTTTTTGCAGCCAGAAGTTAAGGGGACTTATATTCCTGGCACTGGTACCCTAGGCTGGGGGGCCTGGGACTCCTCACTCCCAAGATATCCCTTCCAAAGTCTTATCCACGAGTAGATGTGGAATCAGCCTGTTTTGCATCTCCACCCCTCTTAACAGTCTGGATGGATATGGTTTCTTTAACCTGCTGTTGTCAGACTTTCATTCAACTTGATTTCTGCCAGTTCTGAGTGATGGTTGTTCCATAATTTAGTTGTAGTTTTGATGTGTTTGAGGAGGCGAGTATGTTTACCTATGCCACCATCTTGACTAGAAATCCTAAATAAATTCTTATATCATTTTTCTCAAATTTATCCTTTTTGATCATCATTTTTGACTTATAATACTGTTAACTTTTCACCAAGAGTTGCTTTCTAAAGTTGCCAGTCACAACTAATCTACTCGCTATTCTTATTTTCACTGTAATCACTTGCATTTTAGGTTTTTCATATTCTTTTAGGGAACATACCACAGAGTACTGAGATTTGATTTTAGTTCCTACACTGCCAAAAGATCAGTGTGGTCTTAAACTACGTCTGTAGACTTTGAATTTCATATCAATAAGCTATTGTAAAATATTAAAAATAAAGCTTATTAGGTCTCCCCTCAGAGATCTGAATTAGTGGGTCTATGATGAGGTTAGACAATTCTTATATCCAGAAAATTTGGGGAAACTGACATGGACTTGCCCATCTAATCACTCTGCATCTTTCTTCAAAGAGTACCCTCCTTTACTTTCATGAACAAACTGCTTTCTCACCAAAAACAAAACAAGCATTAAGCACAAAAGGAAATTATAAAATACTGATGTGTATTGTGACAGAAAACGTCAGTTTTGTTAACTTACCTTTATCAATAAATCAAGCATCAGAAAATATTTTCTTTTATCATTTTCCTTATCATTCCATAAAAGGCATCGAACAACAGGACCAACAAGATTCCAGCCCATATTCTTGATGATGACCTATAATAACATTTTCAGAATGAAGCAAATTCTGCCATCTATAGGACTCTCACAGTGAGGTTTCTTGGAGGAGCTTAGAATATCCTCTAAATAGAACAGATGGAGCAGTAAGTCCTACAGCATGTCACCACTGACTTCCTATGCTAACAGATATTAATATTTTAAGATAGTTTTTTAATACTTTCACAGAGAAAAGGCAAACAAGACTTCACTTTTAATCAGCTAAATTGGTTTTTCCCAAGATTTAAATAAATGTTCTATTTCCAACAAGAAACTTAATTTGCTAACCATGAACAAGTATTTAAATTTTCATGGAGAATTTTATTCCCTTGATTCATAAAGAAATCCAGGAATGATCATAAACCTTTTAAAGTTCCTTGGACAATCTCTAAATATATTATAATCATGTAACTTAGGTAAAAAGAGAGGGTGCCATTTTGTTAATTTTCTCTCCCCTCATATACGTTGCTTCTATTTTCAGAGATGTTTCAGAATGCTTACTACATAAGTAAGTTTATCTTTATAATGATTCACATTCATTATCAAAAGCACTGATTTTCAAAACTATAATAATATATTGCACTTCTGTCTTGTGTTCTACTTTAACTCATCAATATTTATCAAGCATGTGCTAGGCTAAGTCTCTGGAATATTCCAGGTGCCAAAAATAAAACAAGGAACCTATCAGTTAATAATTCTCTTTAAAGAATTTACATTCTAGTTCATTTGTTAAAAAAAAACAACACCACACGTACGAAGAAGACAAATAGGTACAATACCCTCTCTGTGACCCTAATTATAAGGTAATAACGGTAGAGTATAACATATAGCAGAAGAGTTGGTTCCATCTGGAAAGGCAAGAGAGGTTTTCCAGAAGAGGCAATGGCTAAGCTAAGACTTGTTACAGAAACAGAAGTTTGTCAGAGCTAGAATAAGTGGGAAATACATTAAAGGCTCTGCAACACCAAAGTGCAAAGGTATCAGACTTAACAGGTCCTAGAGAACAAACAGGGTATGTTAGAATACATGAACACCAGTTCACAAGAGGAAACACTGTTTACATCTTTCCTCATTTATTAACTGGACACTCTAGTAAAAAAATTGTTTTATCAATCTGCATGAGCTCCCTATATGTTAATATTCACTTAAGCGTATTTATGACAAATAATTACTTGGGTTTTTGGATGTCCTTATTTTTACACAGCAAAATATACTGATTTTTTTTTTTGGCGGTCTCTTTTCTGCTTTTGGATCTAAAATAAATTTTCTCCTTCAGATTCATAAGCATTCATTTAAGTTTTTCTAAAAAAGATGTTTCACCTTTCTTTTTATTCTATAAGAATTACATTGGAAATACAACATAAAATGAAGCCTTAAACTGATTTTAAAAAACGAGTAACAAAATAACCTTTTTTCTCTCTCCTACTAGTCATTTCTTCTGCCTGGCACTCTTCTCCCAGACAGTCCCACAGTTTATTAATATACCCGTTTCCTTCAAATCTCCATGTTATTTCACCCATCACAGTCCAACCCCCAACTGTGCTTTATTTTTCTCTATCACATTTATCAGTTTCTAACATGCTATATAATTTATTTATTATGTATATACCCTGTCTTCCTTAGCATTTAAGATCCATAGGGGCAATGATTTTTGCTTCCAGCATCTGGAGTAGGGCCTGTCACAAAATATGTGTTTCATAAACACAAGTTGAAAGATATCTGTTACTTTTAAGTATATTTGATATTCACTGATTTGATATTTGTTCCATTTTTGCGTGGCTTGAATTTTACTATTCATGTCTTTACTCATCAGGCATTTCTGTTATGCAGCTAGTTTTTTTCAAAATTATTAAATCTTTATTCCACTATTACTTATTAAACAAGCCTATACTCACTTTTGAAAACTAGTTCCTCTGAGACTACTTTTCCAACTAAGCACTTTCCCCTCCTACCCTATAGGTGAGTCTCTGGGAATAAGAGAAATCACAGATTTAAATATGATTTTGTATATCTGAGCTAAAAAATAATTTTGATAAAATATTTTACAAATATAATCTCAGCTACAAGGTATCCAGTTATTAGGTAAATAGTAAATAGTTATGAGGAAGGGAAATAAGTACTGACTATCCATATGCTACAACTTGTTTAGTTTAATACCAACAACCTTACAGGGTAAGATTATTATCCCTAATTGACAGATGAGAATGCCAAAATTTAGAGATTACTCATATGCCCAATGTCCAACAACTAACACGTGCTAGAGCCAGGATTTGCATATGTCTATTTAGCTCCAATGCCCATGTTTTTCCCACTATACTCATGGTTTTCAACAGGGGCAATTTTGTTCCATGCCTATTAGGGAATATGTGGCAATGTCTGGAGACATGTTTGATCATCATTAAGGGGGTCAGAATTGCTACAAAATATCAATAGGGCCAATGCTGAAAAACCTTGCACTATAGTGTCTTAGGACAAACTATTCATATGGCTTTATTTTAAAAAACACATTTTACATAAAGCAAATTAATAGTAAATCTTGAACAATCTTGACTGTGTCATCTGGCAAGAAAATTAAGTTGTAGTCAGTTTTAAACAGTCTTATCAATATCTGAACCTTTGAATTTAGCAGACCATACATTCCAAAGGTGATTCTATAAAGGTGAAGCTATAAGGACTAAGAAAGACTCCCTATGCTTAAATCTATCACAATCACCTAATCTTAAATAGTCATGCACAAATCTACATCTTAATCTATTTTTCTCCTGAGCTCCAAACCACTTTTCAATTGCCTGCTGTATCATAAAGCAACATTTCTAAAATAAACTTATTTGTTTCCCTTCAGGAAACTTTCTCTTCTGTTTAGGTTGCCTTTTTCTGTTTGGTATATATTGCCCTCTCAGGGGCTTCTTAGAAACCCAGCCATCTTTTTCACTTCGCTCTCTCTCACCTTCACAATCAATGAGGCCCCTCTAGTCCACTCTAAAGCTTCTTTGTAAGAGCTACATGGGGCTAACCGAAAGCAGAGCAGAGTCGTTAAGAGCTCTGAAACCAGGCTGCACAGCTCTGAATCCTGGATTTCACATAAAAGCTGAGTTACTTTTGGGCAAGTCACTTACCTTTCATCGACTATTTCCTTAACTACAAAATGAATTTAATAGTAATACATGGGATTCTGGAGAGGCTAAATAAGTTAACAGAAGTAAAGCACTTAAGACAGCATGTGGTACATAGTAGATACTCAATAAATATTAGCTACTATTAATTTTATTATTATCAGCTAAAAGTAAAGTACTTTCGAAAGTTATCCTCTGAGAATGCAATTCGGGAAAATCAAGGAGTTAAGGAAAATATTAAATTTACTTTATTTTGGGCTACAATGGTACTGTAAGTATAAGAAAAAGAAATAATTTAAGTAAAATGTCCTAATGTTTCAAAAAAAATTTTTTAATAAAAAAAGGGATAAGTAAGCCCTTTAAACTACTAAGAGGCTCTATAACAACATGACTAAAAAGTTCTAGGAATCTTTCAAATACAATCAAGGTGCCCTGGATATAATCAGAGGTCAGCAGCATGACTAGATTGTGATAGCAACAAAGAAAACTTCTGTATAAACAAAAAGCATTCTAAATGAAAAAAATGGAAAAAAATACAGTGTTCCTTGTGCATGAAGTCCGATGTTGCCAACACTGTTTCAGAGGAAAAGTTGCTTCTGATCCCCAAAAGATCCTTTCCTATTGTAGAGAATGAGTTCTTAGATAATTGTAGCTATATGATATTGGTCAGCTGTCCTCATCATAATATTATTTTACTTGATATTTGGTTTTCTATATAAATCTGGCTGGAGAAACAGAATGTGCTGATCACCAAAGGTGAATATCTAGTCTGCCTGATATTTATGTTTCTCAGTGCAATTAATGATCCAAATGCCACTTTTGGTGCTTAACCAGAAGTAATCCCTGCTCTTCTAAAGCACTTTAATTATACTTCAATTATAGCACTTATTTCAGTTATTCTGCCTCTTTATTGCTAGTTGTTTACATGTTTAGCTCTTCCACCAGACTGTAAGTACCTTAAAGTATATGAGTAGTCCTAATTCCTTTTTTGTTTTCCAGTTTCCTACTGTGAAAATTTAAGTTGACTCTTAAATGTTTGATGAGTAAATGAAAAGATGGATAATAGTATCATGTGGCTAGTCTCTTCCTAGTAAAGACTGAAAAGCACACACAAAGATCATACGTACCTTATTCTTTTCATTTTGAATAATTTCTAATAACTGGTCTATGTACCCTTCATCTATGCACCTTTGGCCTGCTAACTGAAATAGGCCAAAATCTTCTTCTTTAAAGTCTTGCTCTTCTAGGATTTGCTGGCAAAACAAAATAAACAAAACCAAATATGTTCAGGTAAATAAAAATTCAAGAACTACTTGATTTATTAAATCTGTTTAAATTCTGAGTTGCATATGCATGAAAATTAGGATTAGCCTAATAAATACTTTAATGAATGATCTTGAAATCCACTGTGTCAAAGAAATCTGTTAGGATCAGTATTAAAAATTTCAAAGGCTATTTAGATGTGTATGTCATGTGGAAAATAATCCTATTTGCTTCTCTGCCCTCATTCTGTTTATTCATAGGTCAAAAAAGAGCAAGGACTAAAGAAGATAAACAATTTGAGTGATCACAAATGTAATTAAAAATAATATGTGCCCTCCCCATATTCTGAAAGGTATTTAACGTTAACAAAAAAAGGGAAAAATTACTTACACATCTCTTTATTATAGATTGAAGTTCTTCCACAGCCATTCTTCGTTATTTTTAAGTTTTGATGCTGCAATGTACTAAAACAATGCACACTGTTAACTATCAGAAATATTACATTGAAGTATTGTTATATTTCATTCTGAGGAATTATTAGTAAATACAATAAAGAAAAAAGTTTTAAAGTTGCAGTGTTTTTATTGAAAGTGTGTTAACCTAAGAAAGAAAAATCTTTAAAAAAAAACTGTTGTCTTTTAGGTTTTTCTCAAGCATAGTTTTGCTTAGTGTACTTCTGAAAGATATAACTGAAAAAGAAAAATCTTCTATAGCACTCCCAAGTAGACTGCAAACATGGACTAAACAAAGCACATTAAAAAGGCAAAGGGTTTCATTTCTGAGAACATTTCCAAAAGGTGAGTCTGAAATAAGTTATAATCGATAGGGAGTTTTTTATATTTTAATGCCCGACTTGACAAAATTGAAGTCAACGCTACTCACCAAGGGGTAGTGGAAGTTCAAATGCCCTCCACCCCAAGTGTGACCTGGGCATTTCCCTTAAGAGATGCAGTCCCCAAAATAATCCAGTCAGTGAACTCAACCAGGGGCCATCAGAGGAACTGCTTCCCGTTCCCGCAGCCCATCCTTACGACATGTAAGCCCGGGCCTAGCCCCGCAGTCCCGGCGCGGGTCAGCCGGGTCCTCACGGCAGCGCGCTTCGAAGCGGATAAAACACAGCGTGCGTGCGGGAGGCATCCCAGGGAAGCCATTTCTCCCGATTTGGGCTCGCCTAGGCGTTCGGGCCCTACCGCCTCACCGGGCCTAATCCGCCCCCGGCTCCGCATCTCCGCGGCTCCAGGTCCGCTGCGAGCCCCTGCAGCCCGAGACCTGCCTCGGCATCTACTTACTATCCGGCCTGTAGCCTCTTCAGCGTCGTCCTCCACCTCCCCGGGCCCCGCACGCAGCTCTCCGGGCCCCGCCCCTGCCGGCCCCGCCCCTTGCCGGCCCCGCCTCGCGCTACGCTAGGGGAGGCGGAGCCTCGGAGGGAGACGCCAGGTTCAGTCCTGACCTTCTGACGGCTGCTCCCGATGGCTGAATCTGCCCGGCTGCCGTCGGCCCGCCGGAAGTCCCTGGGCCCCCGCGCATCTCGAAAGGCTGCGGGTAAGCAAAAGGGCGTCTTCCCACGTTTGGACCCTGAGAACGAACCTCTACACAGTTCCAGACTGAGGCACGCTAGTCGCTCCCAAAAGGCTGCCCCACGGGAGGAGGTCTTAAGGGCAGAGAAGGCCGAGAGGGCCCCACCGCCATCCTCGCGCGGTCAGGGAAAGACCTCCGACCGGACCCCCAGCTCTTTACACTAGCGTTCTAGGATTGTCCCCGGAATGAGCTGTGCTCCAGCCTCTGCAGTAGAGGCCCTGGGAGCCTAGAGCTGGGGTCGCCAGAGTGAGCCAATGACCAGGGCAAGGTCGGCAGGTTGTGTGCTCCGGCCCTTGAACCTAGGTAGCACAGGTCCTCCTTAAATTCGTACAGCTGCTTTGGTGCCCCGGTTCCCCGAGGTATGGGAACACCGCCTTCCCTGTTACGCGGGAGTGAATATTTGGGAGACAGAGTACCCCTAAAAGTAACCACATCTCAGATTTTCGGGAGTGCTTAGCTCTGCAACTATGTTTCGAGAGAAAATTAACCCAAAAAGAGGAACATGTTGACCAGGAATACTTTGGGAATCATTAATTTACAAAAACAAATTGGATTCCTATCCCATTTCACTTGATTTGCACACAGGATTGGAATATGTGGGAAAGAAGAAAAGATGGTATAGTTTGGAAGGAAATATGGCCTGTAACATAGTGTATTTGGGTAAAACTTGATCTGCTGGGTTTTTTTTCTGCTTTTAATTTTAGGTACTAAACAGACAAGTACCTTGAAACAAGAAGATGCTTCTAAAAGGTATGAGAACTATTTGGACAACTGCATTCGCTTGGCTGTTTGTCCCCTATTAATTGAACCATATTTAAAAATAGTAATGGGTGTTACCGTAAAGAAAATTATTATCCAAAGGGGAAGATCTGGGAAGCACTATAAATTCTCACATCTCTGTTACATGCCCCTACTCCATTGTTTAAGAAAACCAAAGTCAGATACTTTTAGATTGCTCATGAAGGTATGAATGTATGTAGAAAGGTGTCTATGGGAATAAACATTCCTGAAATAACCACATATTCCTTTTCCACCTTTTTGGACACTCTCTATTTTTTTTTTTTTTTTTAATTCCAGACACTACAAGAAACCTTTTCTGTTTTTTGTTTATATTTTGTCTATATTTTCAGAAGAAAGTTGTCTTGTACTGCCTCTTGGCTTTTCCTAAAAGGGCAGCAAGATTTATCGCTTGTCACAAAAAGTTTCTAGAATAGGACTAGTCCATGAGTATGAGTAAAGTAACATGTATCTATGATATTTTATGAAGTATTGACTTTGGCCTTAAATTACTAATTTTTTCAAAAATTATTTACTTAGTATAAGATACGCCAGACCTATTAGGCCCTGAGGATATAATTTTGAAGAGAAACAGACACAATTCCTATCTAGTGCAACAGAAATACCAACTATATTATCACAAATAAATTCATAATTACAAATTGTGTTAAGTGTTATAAATGAGGAGGAACTCATAACAGAGTCTAATTTAGCTGGATGTTGGCAGGAAGGGTGTCAGGTTTTCAGGGAAGGGCTTCTCAAAAGGTAATTAAGCTGAGACCTGAAGGCTTAAGTAGGCGTTAACAAGACAGTGGTGAGGAGAGAGAGAACTCCAGCCAGGGATGGCAGTATGTGTGACAAGGTTTGGTCATTTAAGAAAAGGCGCATGAGATGCACAGGGTGGTGTGCAGCATTCTGAGCAAGGGAAAAGTGCGTAGGACAAGCTTAGAAAAGCAGGATTCCATATATACAGTACCTGGCTGTGGTGAGAAATGCAGATTTTCTACATGCAAATGGAAAAACTTTCATAAAGTAATAGGATTTAAGTTTTAAAATTCTTAAGATGTTAAGGATGGTGGTCACCTGGGATGGAGAAATTGGATAGAATACAAGTATATCTAAGAGATATCACAGGTTTGGTTTCTGACCACCACAATAAAGAAGTTGTAATTGTTTTACTGGTGGAGGGTCTTGGCTTCAATTTGTAAAAAAAAAAATGCAACACCTGTCAAGTGCAATAACATGAAGCACAATGAAACGAGGAATGCCTGTATTTCCCTGTGGAACAGCATGAGTATATTGACTTCTCTTTGAGTAATACTGCGACTCCCTTCAACACGGATCTGACCACAAACCTAAGGAGATTATATTTTATTTTGAGCACTACAATTTGCAGAATGTAGGTAAACGAAATGTAGCTTGAGTATATCATACAAGATGATAAAATAATTAAAAATCCATGCGGGTAACCAAATAGTTGTTGAGGGGAGTGGTCCTTTATAAATTTATTCCAACTGCAAAATACTTCTACATTCAGTCCAGGTGAATACTTCTAAGCCAGAAATTAAAGAACTCTGCAAAAGTATAAAAAATTCCACTCTTAATACTAAATTTTTTATTTAAAAACATGTTAACATGTAATGGGTATATTATTGATAAATAAATGCTTTAAAATTTTCTAACTTTTAATCTTAACATGGTAAATATTGGCAGATGCAATTTACATAAACAAAAGCTCTAATTTTAAGAGTGTAAAGGAATGCTGAGACCAAAAAGTTTGAGAACCACTGCTGTTATACCATACTACCTGTCATTATTTTTGATAGAGGGCAACTGTGAGACCTGGCTATCCATGGGAAGCAGCTGTAGGTATCCATCAGTTAAGAGGAGTGTGGCTGTTAATGCAGGTTGGGATAGTTAACGATTAAATTGGCAATTCCTAATGCAGGTTGTGTACTGGTCTTAGTACATGACATAGCTCTTACTGGCAGCAAAGAAAGAAAAATAAAATAATGTTTTTCATAAAGCTAAATATAGTCAGTATAAAGAACTGCTTTTTAATCTGTGTTCATGTCTTCTATACTTCTTTGATCTAAATATGGCCTTTATGAAATGATGGGGAAACAGGTGTTAGCTATAAATTCATTCTTGTTTTAATGTCCCTATTTGTTACTGGTTGGCAATCCCGTGTCAGCACTACAAATTGTTTTGTAAAACTATTGCTCCAGGCAAGGAATTGGAGTCTAAAGTTTTAAAGGTAGGGAGAGAAGTAGAATGCATTCTAGATCCAGATATGAGAGCCACGTCAAGGTCCTGGAGGCCAGCAAAGGTTGTTCTAGTAGGCAAGTGCAGGAAAGGAGCAAATACATCACCAGGATAGTTGGTATCTTTGATCATATGGCAGTGATTCTCAACCCTGCTGCACACTAGTATTTAGAGCACTTTTAAGAAAACACCAACAACCAGGCCCCATCCTCAGAGATTCTGATTTAATGAGCCTGTAGGGGGACCCGGGCAGAGTATCTTTTTGGGAAAAAAAAAAAAAAACTCTCTTCAAATGATTGTAACGTGCAGCTAGGATTGAAAACCACTGCCCTAGAGCTATGGTTGGATCCAATAGCCTGTACTTTTCTGTTCCAATAATGTGTGGGGTGAACAAAGGCTGACAGAGTCCCATTGGTGCCAGGACAAGGACCAGCCTTCCTAGGAAGATTGCTGTTTTCCTAAACCATATTTATGGCAATATAGTTATTTAATAAGACCGTACAACAAAAAGTAAACCCTTCTTTGCAATTATGATTCCGTCCTGTCAATCTGAGCCGTCTGTTAACTTTTGAGACGACATAAA
Source organism: Anoura caudifer (assembly GCA_004027475.1). Taxonomy (NCBI): domain Eukaryota; kingdom Metazoa; phylum Chordata; class Mammalia; order Chiroptera; family Phyllostomidae; genus Anoura; species Anoura caudifer. Next base: position 30,058 of record PVKU01004497.1, on the reverse strand, counting down.
TTTTTGCTTGTAAGAAACAGCCAAAATTATATTTTTTCCTCTCTGATCTCTTATTTATAAGGATTTTGGAGGAAAACCTCCCTTTTTAGGTACACACAAAAGTAATAAACTCTAACTGAAGGAAGATTTCACCTCGTTTTTGTTCCTTTTTTTGCTGTAGGAATCTCTCAAGTTATTTTTTTTTTTGTGCTCTGGGTTCTGGAAATTAAATAATCTACCTATTGTGGCCAACTTCCTATGTGCACGATGCAACAAGTAGCTTTTTTCCTTTTTGAAAAATTTTGAATCAAAAGTAGCAGCATGAAAAATATAAATTTAAGTAGCAAAAGAGTAAGTTGTTAGTGTTGTATTTAAAAATAGAAAATTGGTTATGATAAAACTTGTAAGTACAATACCTTGTGTATTTTAAATAATTCTTTTTTTAATTTTAGGAAAGCAGAACTAGAAGAGATTGTGAGAAGGAAGATTAAGTTTGAGAGAAAAGCTCTACATATTGTTGAACAGCTTTTAGAAGAGAATATTACAGAAGAATTCTTAAAGGAGTGTGTATGTATTGACAAATTACTACTTTTGTAGTAGAAAATCTTTAAATCTGTGCAACATGAAACTTACTTGCATTATTGAAATCTTTGAATCTGTTCTCAGTCACCACATACAGGTAACATGCGGTATAATTTGTGCACTTTAAAATGATCATTTATGCATTTTTTGTACAATGATTTGAAATGCAGTAATGACAAATTACATGCCTTAGTAGTAGTAGTTTTAACCAGTCTGCTAATCTCACTTGATATTCATCATGTGTACTAATGATCCCATTGTTATTTTCTGTATTTTGTATGTTGTCCTATTTTATTTAATCTTTTTTAAATTTATTTTTCCCATTTTTTTATTTTAATTGTTGTTCTTGTACAGTTTTCTGTCTTCTACTCCCATCCCAGCCCACCACCCCAGCCCTCCCCAGCTCCCTCCCATTTCCACCCCCCCAGCTTTTGTCCATGTGTCTTTTATACATGTTGTCCTATTTTAGTAACAGAAAATTATTTTCACTGATATAATTCCATTAGTATGGATTATTTTTTAAGATTTTATTTATTTTTAGACAGCAGAAGGGAGAAGAGAGGGAGAGAAGCATCAATGTGTGGTTGTCTCTCATGTACCCCTACTGGGGACCTGGCTTGCAACCCAGGCTTGTACCCTGACTGGGAATCGAACCAGCAACTTTTGGTTCTCAGGCTGGTGCTCAATCCACTGAGTCACATGAACTAGGGCAAAAAACAGTTTTTAAATTTACTGATTTTAGAGAGAGAGGGAGGGAAGGGGGGGAAGAGAGAGAGAAACATTAATATGTTGTTCCACTTATTTATGTGTTCGTTGCCTGATTCTTGTGTGTACCCTGACCAGAGATCAAACCCCCAACCTTGGCATATCAGGACAATGCTCTAAGCAGCTCAGCTACCTGACCAGGGCTGGATATTTTAAAAACCTCAAATATAGAGCCTTTATGATTTAATAAATAACAGGAAAATTACAGTCTGCATTTTTTTCCCTAAATGGCTCTATTGCAGTAATATTTTGAATGAAAATTTGTATTATATATTCATAATTGTTTAGAGAAAAAAATTAAAACTTAGGGCTTCTATTGCAAAAGTAATTCTTAGCGTGGCTCAGAGATTTTTCTAAACAAGAGGACTATAAATATAGTATTTAAATTGATATAGGTAACTGCATCAGAATCTGCATAATGACTCCAAAGATAAACACAAACCAGAAATGCTTCATTGGAAAAAAGTACCTTATAGCACTCTGAATAAAAAGTTTTCAGTCCCTTCAAAAACGGAACTTCAAAGATAATGTCAGGAAGTGGGATTATTTGAACAGGAAGATGTCAATAGAAAAAATTTGGTGTTATCTTATAACTATCACTTCACCTTCCTCCTGTATAGTTTTTTCAGAAGCTCAAAGATGTTGCACAAAAATTTGTATAGGAGTTACAGTGACCTTTGTTACACTTTATTTTTTAAGATTGTGCTTTAAAAATAGGTAAAATTATATCTTATTATTTTATGTGGTTTATTTTTTGAATAATACTTTTTAAAAATAAAATAATACCATCAGTGTTGCACCATAGCTTCCTTGTGCCTCAGGATTATGAACTGTATAATCTCCAAAGGTGCATAGTCTACTGTGGCAGAAGGTTTTTGTGTTTGTTCTTTTTAAATAATGGCGAACATTTTTTAGTACTTACTATGTATCAAGACCACTTTTCTAAGTTCTTTTTCTATATTTTTCTCCTCTGATTCTAACATCAAATCTATTACTGAGATAGGTACTATTATCGCTGTGTTTTCAGATGAGAGCTAAATGAACTCTTTCCAATAATCTGGGTGGGGGGTGTCCCATTTATTTCATTACAGGGGAAGTTCATCACGCCTGCTCACTACAGCGATGTTGTGGATGAACGTGCTATTATCAAGCTCTGTGGTTATCCCTTATGTCACAGCAAGCTAGGAATTGTAAGTAATTTTTATAGAGAGAGATTTTTAATTTTTATGTATATCAAAATACTTGTGGAAAGAACAAGAAGTGAAACTGAGGTCATGAACTAACGATATGATATATAAATAACTTGTAACATAAGTTCAAATTTATTACTTGAATTCTTTTGTAAGCTGTACTTTCTTTTCTTTAGGTACCAAAACAGAAATATAAAATTTCTACCAAAACCAACAAAGTCTATGATATTACTGAAAGAAAGGTAAGTTTAAAGTATATTTTCAATTTGGCAGTTAATTTTTAATATTATACTAAATGAAATTCTAAAAATAACTTACTTTTTAAAGTCTTGCCTTTTAGAAAGTAGTCTCATTAAAAACTTTATTTGTAGATATTTTATTCAAGGTGTTTTAAAACATTCTTTGCTTATGCTTTAATTAATTTTGAACTTTTAAAAATTAAGTGTTTATTGGGACAAATTCAGGTAAGTAAATCATGGAACAAAATAGAGAAGAAGAAACAGACTCACCATATACATGGACACTTGATATATGACAATAGGAATATTATAGGTCAGTGGAGAAAGGATGTATTACTCCATAAATAGTACTGACACAGTTAGTTATCCATATGTAAAAAATAAAAATTCACCTCTATCTCAATGTACATGCAAAGGTCAATTTTAGATTAATGAAGGACCTAAGTGTAAGAGACAAACCTTTTCAAAGATAATATGGGAGAATATCTTTATAAACTTGGACTAGAGAGATTTCTTAAATAAGAAATTATAGACTGTAGAGGAAAAGCTGATAAACTTTTCCACATTAAAATTAATGTTTGCTTCTTAGAGCTTTCAAAAAAAGAGTGAAAAGATAAGTTCCAAATAAGGAGCTATATTACTACCATATCTGACCACAGATTCATAACCAAAAAATATAGTCTATAAGAAAAAGGTAAATAACCTAACAAAAATTTTATAAAAGAAACTCAAATGACTAATGAATGTGTGAATACGTAATCAACCTTAATCAGGAAAATAGCAAATAAAGACACATTTGAGTTGTTTTCGCAATCCCCAAATTAACCAAATTATAACAATCTGACAGTATTAGTAACTGTGTATACTACTAGTCAAATAAAAATTGGCACAGCCTCTTTGAGAAACTGGCATTATCTAGTGCAGTCCAATTTGCATATTCTTTATGACCAAGCCTTTCTGTTCTTTGGTCTATATCCGAAGGAAATTCTTCCTTGTGTGCACACATATGTATATGAATGTTCTTAGATAAACAAAATATTGTATATGCATAAATGGGATGTTATTTACCCCTAAAAACTTAAAAAGGAGGAAATTCTGATACTCGCTACAACATGGATGAAATTTAAAGACATTCTAAGTGAAACAAACCAGCGCAAAAAGGCAAATACATGCTTCCACTTACCTGAGGTAACTAGAGTAGTCAAACTCATAGAGACAGAAAGTAGAATAATGGTTGTCAGAGGAGGCAGAAATGGAGAGTTACTGTTGAATGGGTGTAGAGTTTCAGTTTTGCAAGATGAAGAGAGTTCTGGTGATTGGTGCTGATGGTTGCACAAAGTGAGAAGATACCTACTGCCATTGAACCATACACTTAAAAATGATTAAGATGGTAAATTTTGCATATTTTACCATATTTTTAAAAATTTTTGATAATTGTAAAAAAAAGAGTTCACAGTAACACTGTAGTGATTGCAAAAAATTTGGAAATAACTCAATTGTCCATAAACGTTAAATGAAGGATAGAGTACTTATACAATGGAATGTAATACACAGTGTAAATGAATAAGCTACAGCTTTGTGAATTAATCTCAAAAAACAATGTGGAACAAGAATATATAACAATATTCCATTCAGGCAAAGTTTAAAAGGCAAAAATGAGTGATAAATTTTATAAGACTATATGAGGCCTATCTGGAAAAAGTCCAGCTATTATTAATATAACAAATGGTTTGTGTGGCATCCATGTAACCTGGCAGCCAGGGGGAGTGGACTGGAAAATACATGTGTGAACAATGATGACTTCACTGTACTAGTCAGTGGGGGCAGTAGATGCAGTTGAGTGAGCATATGTGTTCTGTGGCTGTTGCATTCAAAATGACTGAGCGAGTAGAGCATGAATCTGCATCAGATTTTGAGTTAAGCTTGGACATTTCCTCTGTGGAAACTGTTTGGATGATTCAGAGCTCCTCAGCTATAGCAAACTGGTGCTTGGCAGCTTCATCACAACAACATGCCTGCTCATGCATGTCTTGTGCAGAGTTTTTTTGTGAAACATCAAATCATCCAGGTCACTCAACCCTCCTCCAGTCCAAATTTGGTGCCCTGCTACTTCTGGCTTTTCCCAAAACTAAGATCACCTTTGAAAGGGGAGAGAGTTTAGACTATCAATGAGATTCAGGAAAATATGACGGAGCAGCTGATGGTGATTAGGAAAACTTTGTGAGGTCCCAAGGTGCCTCATTTGAGGCATCATTGTGTTGTGGTACAATGTTTCTTGTATCTTCTTCAATAAATGTCTCTTTTTATATTACATGGCTGCATACCTTCTGGACAGACCTCATATATGTAGGTAGCAAAACTAAAATAAAGCAAGGAAATGAGTGACAAAATGTATGACAGTGATTACCTCTTGGGAATGTGGAGCCTGATGCCATCTGGGAGGGTCACATGGGGCCTTCAACAGTACTACACCTTATTCCTTACACTGGGCGGCAGATTCATGGGTTTCATTATTTTCTTTGAACTACATATTTATGTTTTATACTCTCCTGTATATGTTGTGTTTTACAATTTGAAAAAACTAGTTTAAAATTTTTTTTTCAGTGTTTCTGCAGCAATTTTTGTTACAAAGCATCTAAGTTCTTTGAAGCACAAATTCCTAAATCTCCAGTGTGGGTTCGAGAAGAAGAAAGGTAATTTAAATCATTATGTGTACGTTCATATATTCTAAAAATTTTTTTCTGCTTTTTGAGGTATGCAGAGAATAGGTCTAGCCACCTTTGGAATGTTACCATTGTATACATTTTAATTGTGGGGAAATGGTTATATTTTAAGCATAGCTATTAAAGATTTTATACTTAAAGTCAGGAAATTGATACAGATGTTACTTGTTTGTTGTTTCAGATTTAATCACAACACCTGAACTTTGCTTCCTGTTAGAGCAGTTATTTCTTTATTTTTTAAGATTTAATTGATTTTATTCAGTGATTCATGAATCAAGCATCATCACATCTAGTGAACAGAATAGTGCTCTCAGCCAGTTATTTCTTTCAATATTTCTATTAATATAGTAGTTCTGGAGTAAGAATGTTAAATTTTTTCATAAGATACTGGATCTTGGGATCCAACTTAACTCACTTTTTTGTTAGGAAACTATGTACTAAGATTAAAAAGTTTAGATTACTAATTTGTTCAATCTTTATTAAAAATCAGTACAATGTTTTATAATTTAAAGAATCCCAATTGGGAGTCACTTTTAGCAAAAAAGTTGTTTATGGACATTCCTGGGATTTTGCCTTAGCAAAATATTTGAACATTTACAACATTTTAGTAGTTGCCAAATTTGAGAAAAAAATTATTATTGCAGGGCAAATAAATGGCATAATCTTGTAAAAACAGTAACAAAAATTATTGTTATATAATTAAATTATATTGTCTAGAAATTCCAAACAAAGGCTTAAATTAATGAGGTACTGTACCAAATAATTCATGTTTGGTAGAGAATATAACAACACAAGGCAATATTGTTTGTAATAAAATAGGATCTGTACTAAATAAAGCTAATGACATAAATGTACTGAGATGCAAGTTGATGAAAGATCTTTGCCTATAAAAACAAAACAACTCTTAGTCTTACCTGATGCACAGTGTAATATGATACTACTATATGTTCACCTAACATCAATTGTGCGATGGCAGTATCTTTGTTGACAGACACCTTTGCCTGATGATTTATTCTTGTGAGGTTTAGAATATGTAATATATATGTGTGTATATATATAGCCTTTGTTATTTGAATTAAATGTAAAAGTGACTAAGTTGTTCATTTCTTCCATTTAACATTCTTATTTGGAGGATAAAAGATTGTAACATTGTCCAAGTTGACAATGAAGCTGGGAGCACCTTTTAAAGTATTATTCTATTTCTCCTTTCTTAATATTTCTTTCACCAGAGCTGCCCATTGCCTCCTTAGCCCTGTATCAGCAACGTATTCCATTTCACACTGTTAAAGCCAGTGTGTCCTGACATTCTCCTTAACTTTGCTTCCAAACATATCTTCTGTACTTCTTAAACTTAGCCCTTTCATTTAGCCAGTCATCATATCTACTTTGGCTACTGCAAAACCATTTACCAAACCACCTTTCCCGTCATCTCTGTGTTCTTCAAACGGTTATCGTTACTCCTTTAGCTAATTTAAAATAGATCTTCCCCCCGACCTTTTTCTAAGTCTTACCATCTTATGTTCAGAATGACTACTTTTACCTAAAATATGAAGCTCTGTCACTTTATATTTGTGGTTCTTAAAGTTCTACCTTATATATGTATATGTCATTCCCTACCTCACTAAAAAAGAAAGATGAAAATGGCCTTGGTTTCCCTAATGTAAGCTGATCAACTGAGTTTACATTCTAAATGTGTAGTATGTGCTTAGTTCCTGCAAAGGTTACACACATGAATGAAGCCCAATCTGTGAGTTTAAATTTAAATCTCATTAGGATGGCAAAACAAATAGACACGAATGCAAAAAATTTGTACCTATTTTAAAGGGGACCTGTTGTGTAAGTAGTGAGAATAAAACACTGCACAATGAGAAACTATAAGCAGATATGAAAAAATAAACTTGTAGGAGTGAGTTGGGGTATTGGAAGTGGGTAATGAGGACATTAGCTCACTTGAAATAAAAGGTATGTTTGGGGGAAAAAATAGAAGATAATGATATATAACAAGGGACCAAACTGAGTTTGGTACATCCTCAAGCACTGGGGAGCCACCAAGTGTTTTTAAACGAATTTAATCTGGCATTGGCATACATGAATTGAAAGGATCATAATTAAAGAGCCAAAAGGGTCCTTGGAGATAATTTAATCCAACTTCTGTCAGACAGGCTCAGAAAGAGTAAGAGTATTTCTTAAGCTGTTGATAGATTCTGAACAAGGCTAGGATTCTTTCATCATATTCTACTTGATTGGTAGTAACCATCAGTAATCTATAATACACAGTTGTCACATTGTGCATGGTATATGAGGAGTGACACCAAAAAACCTGGAATTTATTTATTAAAAATTATGTATTCTTACATGTTTAAACCTCACTCACCTTCAAAATACTCTCCATTCGATGCAATACACTTACTGAGATTTTTTTCCACTACTCAAAACAGATTTTGAACTCATTGATTTTGATGTCTTTCAGAGCTTCTCCAGTTTTTTTATTTCTACTCTTCTACATTTGCAAAACCTTTCTCTGTGAGGACATTTTTCATCCAGGGAAACAAGTCACTTGAGGCGAGATTGGGTGAATAGGGAGGGTGGGTCATGGAGGTCATGCCATTTTTTGGTCAATAGTTGTTTAATGCCCAGTGCTGGTGTGTGCAGATGCACTTGTAAATCACCCATCATGATATGGCAAACATGTTGAAAGAGTCTTCAAAAAAATTCAGTGAAGCCAAATGCAGCCTGTCACCGCAGTGCCATCTGGTCCACTGATACTGATGGGCTCCTAGAACACTCACCTAGTGGGAAAGTGTGTACCACAAGGGGCCCACCCTCCAGAAGATAATTCTAGGTTTCTTTTGGGTCCCCCCTTGTAACTGTTGCTCTAATTTATGTGTAATTCTTGCCAGTATATAACCATATCAGTATCATCAGTGTTACCTTAATTTCTAAATTCTATGGGCAAGGATTATGTCAGTTTATTTAATGAATCCACTAGATGTCACTGTGTTTTCACACAGAATGTTTGATAATTTTATGTTTGCTAATAATCAGAATTCTAGAATTCAGTATTTTAAAAAGTTTGTCTAGTTACTGCACATACAACAAACTCAACAGAAATGTGATATTTTAAAGAAAGTCTGTTCAAATATGATATGGGGTACATAACATCCAGAACCTATTTTCTTTTAAAGCAGGAAAAAAGGCTTCTTTCAAATGGTGGCATTTAGTATTTAATACAGAGGTATTTTTATTACTTTAAACTGAGTCATCATCATAAATAAATTACATCACAGTAATTTAATGGTAGTTATCTTATTACTAATATTTTATTAATTATTGAGTACTTATTTAATAGTCATAATTTTAAAATAATACATTTTAAAATGTACTTGAAGAATTAATATTTTATTGCAGTGACTTCCAAAATTTTTGACTATAATAAATGCATGTTACATTATTATTCATCACATACATATAACAAAGTTTTTATGAAATAATACTTATACTCACTATATGAAAAGCCTCTGATATTTTGTACTTTACTGTTGCTTTTTTAAAATGCTGATAGCAACCCACTGAATTGGTTGTCTTGATCAGCAGTTTTAAGAGCACTGCTTTGTTGGATCTAGATTAGGTTTTTTTGTTTTACTATATAGAAAAGACTGTTACCAGCACTAAGCCTTAGTTTCTTCATTTGTGGAGTAGAAAGTTGCATTTAAGGTCTTAGATCCCTTTAGTTCTAATGTTTTACAGTTCTTAGTCAATCTGCTGCTATAGTGAAAGTTTACTAGATAAGGAAATGTCTTATTTATAAAAATGGTAAAAATAAAAATTATTAGCATAAGACTAGGGAAACTTATCCTACCTTGTCATTGTGGGGAAGTCTGTCACCTTTAAGAATTTAGACTAAAAGTTACTGACTTAAATAATTTTAACTCTTCAGTCTGTAAAAATGAAGGCTGATAAAGGATTGGATCAAAGTTGTTAAATTATGAAGAAAAACCAGGAATGCTTTATACTATGTCCAGAACAACTTGAAGTTGACTTCTGCAGAAACACGTGATCTTACACACCATTTGAAAATAGAATACTGAATTTGACACATTTTGGTCTTTCTTACATTACAGTGAAAGCAAATATAAACTTTTTCACCAGATTCTAAAATACTAAAACCTATACTTTCTCTTCCAATACCTAAGATTGTTTTATACCATAATAAGCTATCTCATTGATAAAAATGTATAAATATATTTAAGAAACATTTAGACAAACTTATGAATTCTAGCTCCATGTTTCTATCGAGGCTTTGGAGTCATAAGGGTCTTAGAGGCTTTCTAGGCCCTTATTTTTATTATTAAATATGAAAAAATCTCTGCAATATATTATTAATGTCATGGAGAGCAGTAGTGCTTCTCACAAGATGTCTCCTGATGCCCTGTCAGAGACAAAACATTGACCTAGATGGCCTGGGTCATGATGCAGTATGATGCTTCTTGTGAGTTAGAAATTTTTTACCACTTGGTGGCCAGAAACAGACCACATACAGTTTTGTTCCTCTGAGACAGTGTGCTCATTTAGATAGTCTGTAGGTACATTTATAAATTCTTCTTTGGTTGACTGTAGTCTGACAAGTCTTTGAAGGAGGGAAGTTTCTTGAATTGTAATCTAAAATACCAGGAGTTAAAACTAAGAAGGATGAAGGTTGAGAATCAAATTATGGTTAAACGATCAAATAGGAGTGAATGGTTAATGCTGACAGAGCTAAAAGCGCCATCATGTGGCTCGGAGTAGGGGATTTTCACACACTTTTTAGCAATAAACATAGTGTAATCTCAGAGGTGCGGAAGCCAAAAACCTCTGCAGAACAACTTCTATAACCTCTTCCTGAACAGCTAACTCTGTTGCTTGGTATACAGAATAAAAACTTTTATCTAAACCAGGTTTTAACATGTCTCCAGTCACATTTGAAAAATACTACAAGGGGCAATTGTAGCCTGCTGCTTCTGTTGGTTTATATATAGTATATGTGTTCTCAGTGATTAACAGATGTACATACATACAAAGGGTTTTTTGGTATATTATTTCTAGTTTTAGAATTACTTTGCTAAGGTTACAATTATCTAATTTATACTGCAGTGAAAGTAACATGAAGAAAATGCTTGAGGGACAAGTTATGTAAGGTATTCCTTAACATGATTACTTACTTTGTTTTTTGATTTGAGCTTATCTCAAGTAAAGAATTATTGCCAGGGCAACATAAATTTTGAAAGGAATAGATGATACTTAGAAGAGAAGTGACACTTTTGTTTCACAGGCCAGCACTCAATCCACTGAGCCATAACAGCCAGGGCCTGACGTGACACTTTTAATGAACAAATAGCTTTTGAATTTCATCTAAGAAATGATAGAAGAGAAGAGCAGTGTAACTTGGTGCCTCATTTTTAAACAGCTCATAGCAAAACAAGTTTTATACTGAATGTTTTATCCAAGACCTAATTAAATTTAAATTTATTTTAGTGTTAGGTGCCATTTTCATTTTATAAATTGGGAATCAGGGAGTATATTAAGGTCACTCATAAAATATCTAGAAACAATGTTTAGGTTTTTTTGTTTACCTATGGTTACCTATAGGAAAAATGAAACAAAGGCAAAGAAAATAGCTTGTAAACTGTATTGAGTTCTTTGAGAGGTGGTATCCTCACAATTTTCTTGGGTCTTTTCTGATTTTGGCGTGGCATGTTATAGAAAGAGCTTGGACTTTGAAACACCTAAATTCAAATCCTAGATTTACCACTTGTTAGCTGTATTGACCTTTGGAAGTCAGTTAACCTCTCAAAGCTTCAATTTTTTTCCCTTATAAAAAGTTATGTAACGATTAAATGAAATGATATACAAAACCACCTAGCAGAAAATGTGGGAAGATAAAAAAGTTCTGGAGATGGATGGTGGGTATGGTTGCAGAACAATATGAATGTACTTAATGCCACTGAACTGTACACTTAAAATGGGTTAAAATGGTAAATTTTGTCATGTATTTTATCAAATTAAAAAAATCCACTTACCATGTAGTGGACACTTAACTATATTCTGATTTTCTCCTTGCCTTCTTTAGAGATTGAATTTTCTTTTAACTCAGTGTTTTTCTTTAAAAAAAAAAGTATAACTGGAGATTTCTCAATCTATCTTAAATTGTATGCATGATTTAGAATAATGTCTACATTTTGGTTACCCTTTGATTCAGCCATACTTGAGCCTCATTCTTATTTGGAACTATTAGCCTCCAAGATCTTGAAATAAGAGCTTTCCGTCTCTGACCACAACCTCTATCTCATCTACAGATATCACTCTTGAGTGTGCTTCATGACCTCGTTTTGACCTCCTGTCTCTGCTTAGCTCTATTCTAGGTTGGCAGACCCTCTTTAAATTTGTTTCCTTGAGCTCTACTGTCATCAATTACAGTCTTGTCCTCTAAAATAATCCCAGATTCTTTCTCCCTTAACCTTCTACCATGTCCGCCTTCACATGTCATCCTTTTCTTCTGTGCCTAGGTTGCTGAACATTATTGGGTAAAGTTCTCAGATAAGACTTTAGCACTTTAGACAAGCTGTCTTATTTATTTCAGCCCTTACAACATCCCTGGGGAAGTATTCCTATCCATTTTATTGATGGTGAAACTGAGGCTTGGAAAAATTTAGTGACTCACCCTAAAAGTTTAGTCACTCACATCTATATATCACTTACCTCATATCTCTCAATTTTGGATTTAAATGAAGATTTGTCTGCCCCAAAGCCTGCTCTTTTTGCATTCCTTTGGCCCTGTTTCCAGTTCATCCTGTCTCCCCTCAACCGTGTGCTCATGTGTTTTTTTTCCTTTTGTTTTTTTACTGACTCTGATATATTCAGACCTTTTTCTTCTCCTTAAACTTTGAACCTGACCCCCAACTCGTAGTATATAATTTAACCTACCACTTAACTGAAATGATTGAAGATAGTGTCCTTCAACATTTTCTTTTATATGGTCTCTCATTGTTGTACCTCCTCATTGCTAACAGAGTATCTTCTATGTTACTGATTCTGTTCTCTCACCAAGGTTTGCTTTTTGATTTACTCTTATTTTCCTCCTCTTTCATGCTCTTTTTATAGTGATTTCTTTTTCTTACTTTAAAAAGGAAAAAAAATCCTGAAAAATAACCATTAATTTAGCAGTCCTATAGTAATTGGTGATGTTATAAAGTTATTTCAGTAGAGTAATACCTACAGATTCCAGGAGGCAGAAAGTTGATGGCTGAATAGGAATTGAAAATGTTGAGTGCAGACTTCTTTAAAGAAGGCTTCCAACTGAAAGGAGACCAGGCTGTACGATTGAAGGACAGAGTCTAAGAGATAGGATACATTTACTAATAGGAAAACGTACAAAAGGAAAGAGAAAAAAGGAGAGGTTTGTGGAGTAAAACATCAAAGTGAAATCATATGATTAGCTTCAAATGCCTTTGTATACAAACTATATCTATCTTTATAGACCCAGCTGAATCTGAGCTTTTTCTGAATTCATTGGCTCAGCAAGAAGTGTTTCAGAATTCTCTAATTTCCTGTGGCAGCTCATACATCTTTCCTGGTGCTTATCAAACACTCTCTGGAATTATATGATGCAGCAGTTTAGTTCTCTGAGCCATGCTGTCAGGACTTGATCTTTGGCTCTACCACTTACAAGCTTATGTGACTTTCAGCAAATACTTCTTCTTTCGGTACTCAGTCTTTTTATCTGTGTCATGGGAATGATAGTAGAAGGTACATGATTCTTATAAGGATTAATATTTATAAAGCTCTTAGAACATGCATATTCCTTCTACAAAATTGTAAGATCCTTAGGAATAGGAACCTATTCTTTGTATTACTTACCACACCTAGCATAGTCCATACATATAGTAGTTCATAATTTTATTAATGAAGGAATTTGCTGAATGATAGAATATACTCAATTTGCAGGTTAGCCATTTAGTGTAAGAATCCAATTGAGAATCTCTGTGTCTACACATACTTTCTTTCCTACAGTGATACTCAAACCCTAGTGTAGGACCAAATGCCAGGCAGCTGCATGATACTGAAGCTTCATAATTTTAGGCAGGAAGACTTGAGCCAGGAAATGGGATAGGAAAAGTGAGAGAACTATAAGCAAAAGTGGAAGCAAATAGTAAGTAATAAAACACTCTATTGTAAACATTAGCATATTTTTTAGGCCAAAAAAACCCTTAATGGTAGTTATAAGTGTCTCTGGAGCATTCAAGTCTAATCACCACCCAAGCAGTGTCATTTGTTTTCTTTGAGCAACAGCAAACCATCACAGCTTCTATGACTACAGTTTTAGTGAGTGGGAAGAAGTAGAGTAAACAGAACAATTTGGATGATTGTGAAATGATACACCTCAATTGGCCGAGGGACTAAGGAAGAAGAAAAAATAGATTACATTTTTACTCTCAGGCAACTCACTGCCACTGCCTTATTTTGCCTCTTCCCTCTAAAATTTTTTAGCATCTATCCTGGGAAATTTCCTGAACTGCAAGGGAATCTCTAGAGCAGGGATGGCAAATATTGGTTTCATACTGTATGCCTCCTGGTGTGTGGTACTGAAAGGGAGTGTAGTGGGAAAGAATGCCTTGGTCACTTAGCAGTGTCTGCAGTAACTAAGAGGATCACTGAGAGAGCCTTTTCTCCAAAGGGCCTCCTGAGCTGGAGACTGGACAAAAGACCAATGGACTATCTAGCTATTAGTTATGTGATCGATGCTGCGATATTACTTATATAGGAAAATATTTGTAACTCTGACATTTTCCACTAGCAGTCTTTAAATGTCATAACTCAAGTGACTTCTGTTTCTATCTGTCCATTTAGCTTGACTTATATTAATTGAAGGTGTTTTTTAATATGGCCTTTGTTGCAGCCCTATTTTGCCCTTTAAATGGGATTTATGCTCAGTGCCTTCTCTTTGATGCACACCTACTGCCCTATATTTACTTTTTGCCTATTAATTGACTTTTTAGAGCAATTTTTGGTTCACATCAAAAATGGAGAAGGTACAAAGATTTCCTATGTGCCCCCTGCCCCCACACAAATCATAGTCTCCCCTATTAGCAACATCTCTTCCAAAGTGGTACATTTATTACATTTGATGAGCCTACATCAGCATGTTATTATCACCCAAAGTCCATGGTTTACATTAGGGTTAACTCTTGGTATTGCACATTCTGTGGGTTTGGACAAATAAGTAATGACTTGTATCTACCATTTGGAATATCATGCCCTAAGAATCCTCTGTGCTCAACCTATTCCTTTCTCTCCACCCTGCTCTCCCTCCCCCACAACTCCTAATATTTACTTTTTTCAGAACGTTACATGGTTGGAATTATTAACAGTATATAGCCTTTTAGACTAGCTTCTTCTACTTAGTAATATGCATTTAAGTTTCCTCTGTGTCTTTTCATAGCTTGATGACTCATTTCTTTCAGTACTGAATAATATTGCATTGTCTGGATATACCACAGTTTATCCATTCACCTACTGAAGGGCATCAAGTTTTGGCAGCTGTGAATAGAGCTGGTATAAATATCCATGCATAGGTTTTTGTGTGGGCATAAGTTTTCAACTCCTTTGGATGTATACCAAGGTGCATGATTGGTGGACTGTATGGTAAGAGTATGTTTAGTTTTATAAGAAATCACCACCATGTGAAGGTGAACTTCTAACCAAGACAGAGGCATAGATAGATACACTTTGCCTTCTCACACAACAAAAAGAAGGAAACATCCAGAACTGCTAGAAAAAAATCAAATTCTCAAAGTCTTACAACAAAAGAGTTAAAGAAGAAACATTCCTCTAGACTGGTAGGAGGGGCGGAGATGGGCAGTTGGGGCACAGAGGACTCACGGCAAGGCAGCAGCTGAAGGACTGTGGTGGGTAAGGCAGTGGCTTGCAGACCAGGCAAGGTGGAGGCTGGTGGACCAGGCAGAGCCCCATTTGGGGTCACATAAACTGGGAGGAACAACTAGGGAGCAAGGCAGACCACTTAACCCAGGGTTCCAGTGCAGGGAAGTAAAGCCGCAAAACCTCTGAATGAAAACACCTGTGGGGGTTGAGTCCACAAGAGAAATGCCCAGCCTCGCAGGAGAGTTCCTTGGAGAGACCCACAGGGTCCCAGAACGTACACAAACCCACCCACCCAGGAATCAGCACCAGAAAGGTCCAATTTGCTTGTGGGTAGTGGAGGAAGTGACTGAAAGTCCAACGAGAGCCAAGCAAGTGGCATTGTTCCCTCTTAGACCCTCCCCCACATACAGTACCACAACGCAGCCAAGTGGGTCGCCCTGCCCGGGCATACCTAAGGCTCTGCCCCTTACAACCTAACAGGTGTGCCAATACAAAAAAATATGGCCCAAGTGAAAGAACAGATCAAAATTCCAGAAAAACACAACTAAACAATGAACAAATAGCCAGCCTATCAGATGCATAGTTCAAAACACTGGTAATCAGGATGCTTTCAGAAATGGTTAAGTATGGTTGCAAAATAGAGGAAGAAGTGAAGGCTATGAAAAGTGAAAAAAAGGAAAATATACAGGGAACCAACAGTGAAGGGAAGGAAACCAGGACTCAAATCAACATTTGGACCAGAAGGAGGAAATAAATATTCAACCAGAACACAATGAATAAACAAGAATTCAAAAAAATGAGGAGAGGCTTAGGAACCTCAGTAAAACTTTAAATGTTCCAACATCCAAATCATAGGGGTGCCAGGAGGAGAAGTAAAAGAGTGAGAAATTGAAAACTTACTTGAAAACATAATGAAGTAGAACTCCCCCAATCTGGCAAAGGAAATAGACTACCAGGAAGTCCAGCAAGAGCAGAGTCCCAAAGAAGTTGGACCCAAGGAAATACACACCAAGGCACATCATAATTCCATTACCCAAGATGAAAGATAAGGAGAGAATCTTAAAGGCAGCAAGAGAAAAGGAGACAGTTACCTACAAAGGAATGACTATCAACTGATTTCTCAAAAGAAACCTTGCAGGCGAGAAGGGGCTGGAAAGAAGTATTCCAAGTTATGAAAGGCAAGGACCTACATCCAAGATTGCTCTATCCAGCAAAGCTGTCATTTAGAATGGAAGGGCAGATAAAGTGCTAGTCAGATAAGGTCAGGTTAAAGGAGTTCATCATCACCAAGCCCTCATTATATGAAATGATGAAAGGACTTATCTAAGAAAAAGAAGATGATCAAAACTAAGAACAGTAAAATGACAACAAACTCACAACTATTAACAACCGAACCTTAAAAAACAAAAGCAAAACAAACTAAGCAAACAGCCGGAATAGGAACAGATTCACAGAAATAGAGATTACATGGAAGGTTATCAGCAGGAAGGATGGGGGAGAATGGGGGGAAACGTACAGGAAGAAGCATAAATGGTAGGCATAAAATAGACAGGGGGAGGTTAAGAATAGCGTGGGAAATGGAAAAGCCAAAGAACTTATGTGTATGACCCATGGACATGAGCTAAGGTGGAGGAATGATGGTAGGAGGGGGGTTGCAGGGTGGAGAGGAATAAAGAGAAAAAAATGGGACAACTGTAATAGCATAATCAATAAAATACGTTAAAAAAATAAATATATGTGAAGGTTAAAAAAAAAAATCACCAAGCTGTCTTCCAAAGCGGCTGTACCATTTTGCATTTCCACCGGCAGTTCATCCTTATATCCTCATCAACATTTGATGTCAGTGTTCTGGAATTTGGCTGTTTTAATAGGTGTGTAGTAGTATCTCATTTTTATTTTAATTTGCATTTCTCTAATAGCATTTGAAGTGGAGCATCTTTTCATATGCTTATCTGCCATATGTATATCTTTGGTGAGATGCCTGTTAAGGTCTTTGGTACATGTCTTAATCTCTTCAGGCTGCTGTAACAAAACATTGCAGACTGGATGACTTAGAAATGATAAGAATTTCTTCTTATTGTTGCAGATACTGGAAGGCTGAGATTAAGGTGTCAGTATGGTTGGTTAAGGACCCTCATCTGCTTTGTATACTTCTAGTTTTGTCCTTACATTGTGTAATGGGAAGGGATCTTTCTAGTGTTTCTTATAAAGGCACTTGTCCCATTGATGGGCTTTGCCAACATGACCTGATGACCTCCCAAAGTGCCCACGTCTTCATGCCATCACATTGGGCATTAGGATTTAACATATCAGTTGGAGGGGGAGTGGACAAAAACATACAGACCCTTGGATCAAATTCAATGTGCTGAATTTGAGCTATTCTAATAGGTGTATAGTGGTTTCTTATCATTTTATTTTGCATTTTCCTGATAATGTATGTAACATGATGTAGAGCATCTTTACATACGCTTATTTGTCATCTGTATATCTTTTTTTTCTTTTTTAAGGTATCTTCTTTGGTGAGGTATCTGTTAAGGTCTTCAGTCCTTTTTTTTTTTTTAATCCTCACTAGGATATGTTTATTGATTTTAGAGAGAGGAAGGTGGGGAGGGAGAGAGACTCCATCAGTTGCCTCCCATACCAACCCCAGGTGGATTGAACCTACAATCTAGCTATGTGCCCTGACCAGGAATTGAACCAGCCACCTTTTTGGTGTATAGGATGATGCTCCAACCAACTGAGCCACCTGGCTAGGCCCTTTGGTTCATTTTTTAATTGAGTTGTTTGTTTTCTTATTTTGTTTTAAGAGTTCTTTCATATTTTGGATAACAGTTCTTTATCAGGTATGTCTTGTGCAATTATTTTTCTCCTAGTCTGTCGCTTGTCTTATTCTCTTGACAGTATCTTTTGCAGAGCAGAAATTTTTCATTTCAGTGGTTTGGCTTATCGATTCTTTCTTTCATGGATCATGCCTTTGGTGTCATGTCTTAAAAGTCATGGAGGTTAACTCCTATGTTATCTTCTAGTAGCTTTATACTTTTGCATTTTACATTTAGGTCAGTGATCTATTTTGAGGTTGTTCATTTATTTGTTATTTTTGTGTGTGTGAAGGGCGTAAGGTTAGTGTACAGATTCATTTTTTTAATGTGTGGGATGTTCAGTTTTTCCAGCACCACTTATAGAAAAGACTATCTTTTTTTCTGTTGTATTGCCTTTGCTCCTTTGTCAGAGATAAGTTGACTATGTTCATGTAGGTCTATTTCTAGGACTTTCTATTCTATTCTAATTATGTATTTGTCTGCTCTTTTCTCCAGTACCACACTGTCTTAAGTACCGTTGCTTTATATTAATAGTAAGTCCTCAAGTAAGGTAATGTCAGTTCTTCAACTTTGTTCTTCTCCCTCAGGAGTGTGTTAACTAATGTGGGTGTTTGCCTCTCCATAAAAACTTTAGAATCAATTTGTCAACATCCACAAAATAACTTCCTGAGGTTATGGTTGGATTGCATTGTCTCTGTGCATCAAGCTGAGATGAACTACCTACCACCTTGACAATATTGTCTTCCTATTGATGAACATAGAATATCACTCCATTTAGTTCTCTGTATACTTACTTTCATTTAATCCATTTTATAGTCTCTAAAAGACATTTTTTGAGTCACTTCGGAAGTATTTTACAGAGTTTTTTTGTCCTTGTGGATTCATTGGCTATTATATTTTCTCCTGTTTATCTCTATCTTTCTAAGAGCTTTTCCTACCCCTTTTTTAATATCATAATGCCCAGCTAAATGTGATTTCTGGTATTGCATAGCAGAATTATCCCTAGAATTAAATTAAACCACCTCTCTACATAGTTCACATCCATACTATAATACAACTTCTTTCTCAGAAATTAGAGCACAAAGCCTTAATAACCATATAAAGGAAATACAAAAGTTTGTATAATCTCCGCTCTGAGTGCTTCTTCTATTTAAGAAATTAGAATTAAACATGAAAAGTAAGACACTTAGATAATTTAGTATTATCTAAATTTATTACCTAATAATAAGATAGAGTACATGATTAATATTCACTAGTTGTACATACTTTGGAATTTAGAGAAGGGAGTGATTTACATTAACAGGTTAGTTACCAGGGAAAACTTTATTTGCCTCATGGCATATGAACTTCTGAAATACGATTAAATTTTGGATAGAAATATTAATCCTGATTCTTAGAGATTAGTTTCATAACATTTTGTTCCATAATTTTCTTAAAAAATCTTTATATGAACTATATCCCTTTAATTATATCTTCATTTTTTATTGTTATTCTATTACAGTTGTCCCATTTTTTTCCCTTTTGCTCTCCACCCATTCCACCCCCACCCCCACAGTCCATCCCCACACATTGTCCATGTACATGGGTCATTCATGCATGTTCTTTAACTAGTCCCTTCCCTGTCTTTCCACCCTTAACCTCCTCCCCGCTTCCCTCTGGCTGCTGTCAGTCTCTTCCATGTTATCATGCCTCTGGTTCTATTTTGCTCATTAGTTTATTTTGTTCATTAGATTTCTGGTATAAGTGAAATCACATGGTATATTTGTCTGTCACCAGCTGTCAGCTTATTTCACTTAGCCTAATATTCTCCAGTTCCATCCATGCTGCCTTGAAGAGTAGGAGTTCCTTATTTCTTTCTGCTGTGTAGTATTCCATTGTGTAAATGTACCACAGTTTTTTGATCCACTCATTTACTGATTGGTCCTTAGGCTGATTGCAGCACTTCGTTATTGTAAATAGTGCTGCTATGAACATAGGGGTACGTTAGTTCTTCTGAATTGGTGTTTTGAGATTTTTCAGGTATAGTCCCAGCAGTGGAATTGCTGGGTCAAAAGTTCCATTTTTTATTTTTTGAGGAAATGCCATACTGTTTTCCACAGCAGCTGCACCAGTCTGCGTTCCCACCAACAATTCGCTAGGGTTCCCTTTTCTCCACATCGTCGTCAGCACTTGTTGTTTGTTGATTTGTTAATGATAACGATTTTGACAGGTGTGAAGTGATATCTCATTGTGGTTTTAATTTGCATCTTTCTGATAGCTAATGATGTTGAGCATCTTTTCATATGTCTATGGGCCCTCTGTGTGTCCTCCTTGGAGAGGTGTCTATTCAGGTCCTTTGCCCATTTTTTAACTGGATTATTTGTCTTCCTGTTGTTGAATCATATGAGTTCTTTATATATTTTGGAGATTAAACTGTTGTCCAAGGTATCATTGGCAAATATGTTTTCCCATAGGGTTGGCTCCCTTTTCATTTCTTTAGCTGTGCAGAAGCTTTTTAATTTGATGTAGTCCCATTTGTTTATTTTTTCCTTTGTTTCCCTTGCCCTAGAAGATATGTATATATTGGCAAAAATATTGCTATGTGGGATATCTGAAATTGTACTGCCTATGTTTTCTGCTAGGACTTTTATGATATCATAACTTATATTTAAGTTTTTTATTCATTTTGAGTTTATTCTAATGTACAATGTAAGGTGGTGGTCTAGTTTCTTTTTTTTCTTTTTTTTTTTTTTTGGTACATGTACCAGTCTACTTCTCCCAACACCATTTATTGAAGACACTATTTTTACTCCATTGTATGTTCATGCTCCCTTTGTCAAATGTTAATTGACCATAGAGAAATGTGTTTATTTCTGGGCTCTCTATTTTGTTCCATTGATGTATATATCTGTTCTTATGCCAGTACCAGGCTGTTTTGATTATGGTGGCCTTACTGTTCAGTTTTAATTTTTTTTTCATGTCAGACAGGTAATGTGCCAAATGCCATAACAAGGTTTGTGGGAGACACATGTCGCACAAGAGCGTGAGCACCCAATCATCACGCTTATGAACTACAAAAGGATCTTTATAGTTTAGTTTTATATCAGGTATTGTGATCACTCCAACTTTGTTCTTCTTTCTAAAGATTGCTGAGGCTATTTGGGGTCTTTTTTGATTCCATGTAAATTTTTAGAGTATTTGTTCTAGATTAGTGAAATATAATCTACCTGATCTATAAACACTTCAAAGTATTTGACACATCAGTTGCCTTCACTTTTTAATTTTGTGTTTTTGTCACAGGCATCCTGATTTTCAGCTGCTACAGGAAGGACAGAGGTATGGTTGAATCAGTGTCACTTACCTTCTTTATATTTATGTTAATAGAAACATTAAGAGTAAACCAGGTGGTATGAGCTCTTGGACTTCCTGTGCTGATGCATTATGTAAGTGCCCATTCTAGCCCACACAAAGAAATATTTGCCTTGTACAGCTTTTTCCTTTGTGATGGTAAGATGATGTGTTTGCTCTGTATGATTTATCATGCAGCTGTTTCTACCAAGAAAGTCTAATTGAACCTGTTGAAATGTGATACAAACACAGCTTCCATCTGAGATACTATGCTGCTTTGTCAACTACAATGTGCCAATTACACTTGTTGAAAAGTTTTTATAGTTGTATTTTTATAGGATTTCAAGACATTAATATATCAATTATTTAATATTTGAAAGAGTGTCTAAAGCATTAATAAAATTCTAAGTTGTGATTTTTTTTTCTGAACTCCCCTCATGGTGTTGCTTGCCTAACCATAATCATCTTACAAAACATGTCCTTTTATCTCCCAGAATAAATTGTCCTCGTCATGAGTCGTTACCTCAGTTACATGGACTTGAGCACAAGTGAGGGATATTTATTTGTTTATGTATGTCTAATTTATAGCTCAAAGTAGTATAGAAAAATATAATACCTTCAGCCCTGGCTAGGTGGCTTAGTTGATCAGAGCATCGTCCCATACATCAAAAGGTTGTAGGCTCCATTCTCAGTCAGGGTATATACTTAGGTTGCAGGTTCAGTCTCCAGTCGGGGTGCTTATGGGAGGCAACTGATCAAAGTTTCTCTCAAACACTGATGTCTCCCTCCCTCCCTCCCTTCCTCCCTTCCTCCCTCTCTTCCCCTACTCCCCTGCTATCTTCCCCACCCCTCCTCTCTCTCTAAAAATCAATGAATATATCCTCAGGTGAGGATTTTTTAAAATTTAGAAAAATATAATACCATAAAATTTCAAGGGAAAGTACATGAAATACATGAAAGTTTAATTGTTCTTTTCTTTTTCTTTTCTTTTCTTTTTTGAAATTATACTTAACAAGAGGCAAGTCCTATGACAATATAGGCTAGATTCTAACTAAAAAATGGTATCTAATACTAAATAAACTTTCTCCATTCCCATCCACAATTTTACTTTCAACTCTGAGTTTTTTTCTTCTACACACCCTCCCATCCTCTCCACCCAGCATTTTTTAAATTTCTCCATTATTTATTTCATTTTATTTTTAAAAATCATTTCTAAAACTGTAATAGCCTTTTTGAGGGGAGCAATTTTAGGTTTACAGAAAAACTACATGAAAAGTAGAGAGTTCCCGTACTCTCTCTCACTACCCACTGCGTACTTCTTGACCCAGAATCCTCTTCATCTGGATCCTTCATAGTTCTGATACATGCATTTGCTTAAGAGTAACTGCTCACCCATCCTTCTTTACCTCAAGTTTGTATAGACGAAGTCACTCCTTGCCTTCACTCTTTCAGAATTCTTAATCTTTTTCAAACCTGAAAATTGAATGTAGTAAAGGGAAAACTGTTGTCTTTTATTTTAGCATTATATTGTAATTTCAAATATAAATATCTGGAGTTTCAAATATAAGTATCTTTCATTGATAAATGTTGATTTGCCAACTATATTTTCTGCTGTAACTGATTTTCTTATATATTTTTCATTCTTTGGAATTTTCTGTGTAACTATCAACCAGAATTGGTAAATGTTTAAACATCTCTTTTTATCTTTCAAAGCCTGAACATAGTTTCTATAATATGTGTGCATGTATGTATACATGCATGTATATATTTGTTTTAGAAAACATTAATTAAGTTTTAGGGAAAAAAAGCTTTTCTTTAAAAAGGGATATATGAAACAGTAACAGAAATGGAGCAGGCCAAAATAAAAAATAATTCAGTAGGTTGACACTATCAAATGTTTCTTTTTTTCTGTTTTAACACTTTTAAAATAAATTGGGAGACCTGGCCGGTGTGGCTCTGTTGGTTGAAGCATTGTCCTGTGTACCGCAAGGTTGAGGGTTCAATTTCTGATCAGGGCACATACCTAAGTTGTGGGTTCGTTCCCCAGTCAGGGAATATGAGAGGCAACCAGTGGATGTTTCTCTTTGTTATTGATGTTTCTCTCTGTCTCTCCCACCCTCCCACCCCCTACCTCTCTTTCTAAAACAATGGAAATATGTCCTTGGGTGAGGATTAAAAAAATTAAAGTAATTGGGGGGAAAGGACAAGGTAAGAAGAGAATTATATCAAATAAATAAGGTGTACAGAAATTACAGAATTAGAGCTTCTTCTGAAGTGTGTGTGTATATGTATAGGCTTGTGTAGCTATAAACCTATGAATAAGGCTTTGCATAGGGAACACAGATTTCTGCCTTGAAAGGTACAAAGTGTGAATACTGTGGGACATTCTGTTTTTCTGTTACAGTTACTTTGTTTCTTTTCTTCTACAGCGGCCATTCTGGAGAAGAAGTACAGTTATGCAATAAGGCCATTAAAGCATCAGATATTAACAATCCCGGCCATCTTGAGAAGCAGTATGAATCTAGTTCTTCTAGCACTCATAGTGATAGTAGCAGTGATAATGAACAAGACTTTGTTTCCTCCATTCTACCAGGAAACAGACCGAATGCAACGGGTATAAGGCCACAGCTGTACAAAAAAAGCATCATGAAAAAGAAAGCTGGTCAAAAAGCTAACTTCAAGCAAGAACACAAAGAACAGACAGTAATAGATGTTGCTGAGCATTTAGGCAATTGCAGATTAGATAATCAAGAAAAAGCTGCTGCATGTCAACTTCCTTTACAGAAAATAAATAGTCAGATTTCTTCAAGTAGTCCTTTGCAACAAAAATTAGAAGCTTCAGAAATTTCTGAAAATAAATACAATAGTTCAGAAATAACTCTAGTAGGCATAAGTAAGAAAAGTGCTGAGCATTTTAAGCGGAAATTTGCCAAATCAAACCAAGTTTCTAGGTCAGCTTCTAGTTCAGTGCAGGTGTGTCCTGAAGTTGCAAAGGCAAACTTACTTAGAGTTCTGAAGGAGACTTTGCTTGAGTGGAGGACTGAAGAAACTTTGAGGTTTTTGAATGGCCAAAATTATGCTTCTGCCCCTCTGGTTAAAGAAGAACTTGATGAAGATGACATAAACTCTGACCCAGATAGTCATTCTCCTGCCTTACAGGAATCTCAGGACAGCTTGGACGAGTCTTTGCCTTTTAGGGCCTCAGATACAGCCATTAAACCACTGCCAAGTTATGAGAGCTTGAAAAAAGAAACTGAAACATTAAACCTAAGGATCAGAGAGTTTTATAGAGGGCAATACATTTTAAATGAAGAAACCACCAAATTACAAGACTCAGAAGAGGTATGTCTTAATGAGAATGAGTTTTCCATGTTGCTAACATAAGGAAATCTTGAAGCAGGAAGAAAAATACTAAAGAAATAATTGTTAAATTTTCAGAAGGCTTCTTTAGTCGGTCAGTCTTTTGGTTTAAAATCCCATCTCCAGTATAGGCATCATTATTTTACAAATAAGTTGAAGTTGCCCCTGAAAATTTTCATCCATGTGAAACATTTTTCTCTAATGTAGAAATAGCCTAGAATTGTGGGACAGAGTTTTCTTTAAACCTAGCTCTGTATATAATAAGTAGAACCTCTGAAGAGGCTTGTATGTTCTTCATTGGTATGTATTTCAGATTTCTTCATGGGGTATGTATCTTTGTGCCTTATTTCCAGTGGGACTGTATATGGTGGAGTAGATTTGCTAGTTGAATGTTGAAATACTCGTTTGTATAATATTTGACAGACATGCCCACTGAATGGGCAATATAATAAAATATATTTAATATATAAAATATATTAAAATATTATAAAAGAAAATATATTAGAGGAGACTTTTGGGAAATAATAGAGAGGAAATAGAGCATATTCAGGTAAGACCTAGATTTGAATTTTTGCTGTCATTTACTAGTTCTATGAAAAGATAGTTTCTTGATTTTGAGTGCATATCCATAAATAGGACTATAAATAGCTATCCTTGCTCAACTGTTAAGAGTTTTAAAGATAACGTATATAAATAATTTATCGCAGTGCTTTACATATAATTGGTACTTAGTAAATAGTAGTTATATGTAGAGACTGAGTTTATGCCACTGAGATTTAAGAAGATTTTTCAGTATTTCTAATACCCAGTTTTGGTTGATGTATAGTTTGGGAAATGAAGTCATTTGACAAGAAGAGTAGGCAGTATCCTGGTTTTTACCACAAAACTTTGTTACGAAAGATTTCTGAGTAAACGTGGCTCTAAATTTAATAACACATTTGGAGATTTACAAAGAAGGTAAAAGTGGAAATAGTAAAAAATTAGGAATTTCTTATATTTCTACAGTATATTGCCTAAGTCAGTACTGTATTTCAAATCACTTTAATTGTATTATTAGACAGCATCCATAACTTTTTTATTAAGCTTGGAGAAACATTGATTTCTGTCAGCTGCATAAGCCTACCTTAGTACATAAATTGTTTTATCATTTTTATGCTTATAAGCCTTAAGAAGGAAAAATTAACCCCTGAAGTTTGACTGCTCCTCTGTTGCACAATGTTACATAACTTTTTTAAATGATACCTCTCTCTTTGTGGTGTTTTTTTTAAAGATTTTATTTATTTTTAGAGAGGAGAAGAGAGGGAGAGAAACATCAGTGTGTGGTTTCCTCTTGTGTGCCTCCCACCAGGGACCCGGCCTGCAACCCAGGCATGTGCCCTGACTGGGAATCAAACCAGTGACCCTTTAGTTCGCAGGCGAGCACTCAGTCCACTGAACCACACCACCCAAGGCAGCACAATGTTATACAACTTTTTCATTGAAGTATAGTGCAAATAATAAGTGTACAGCTCATTGAATTATCATAAATAAACACTATCCAGACAAATTTGAGTGAACCAGAGCCCCACTATGTCTCCAACTAGTCATTACCGCTTTCTAAAATGAATGACTGTTATAATAGCACAGATAAGTTTGCCAATTTTGAACTATACGTAAGTGGATTCACACAGTATATATTCTTTGGTGTCCAGTTTAGTTCATGCAGCATTATGATCATGAACCATTTTTGTTGTTGCCTGTAACTCTAGTTTTATTCTTTCATTGCTGCATAGTATTCCATTATAGAAATGTACCACAGTTTATGAATATTAATGAGCATTTAGGCTGTTTCAGTTTGGGGCTATTATGAACTGCTGTTAAGAATTTTCTTGTATACAGGATCTGGCAGAAGTAATGCCTGCATGAGTGTGGTTGGTAGAGTAATAATATGGGTGCAATAATTTATAGTCTTAATTTGAACATTTCACCTAAATTGTCACATGGTGTGCTTGAGTGTGATTTTGTTATGTTACAGAATTACATGCTTGTGATTTTGTAATAAAATAGGGGCATTATTTGTGCCAGACCCTGTATTTTTTTCCTAATGTGCATGCATTTCTGTGGGGTATGTATCTAGGACTAGAATTTCTGGGTCATAATGTATAGGTATATGCACCTATAATGCATAATGACAAATGGTTTTCCAAAATGGTTATGGCAGTTTATATTCTACTACCACAGTCTGAGAATTCCCATTACTCCACACTCTTACAATACTTGATAGTGTTGTTTTTTTAACATTCTGATGGTACTGCCTTTTGGTTACATTTCTCTGATGATTAATGAGTTGAGCACTGCTGCTTTTGCTTATTGACAATTTGGATAGTTTCTTTTGTGAAGTGCCTGAATCTTCTTTCCATTTACCTGTTGAATATATCTAGGTACTTTTTTTTCTTACTGATCTGTAGGAATTTTTTATCTCCTTAGGGTTCAAGCTCATTTTTAGCTATGTGTATTGTGAATACCATCTTTCCCTCTGAGACTTGCCCTTTCACTCTCAATACTGGGTCTTCAGTCTGGTGACTTGAAGAATATTTGCTTAGCCCTGGTTCTTTAATTTTGTAGAAGCTTTGTTGCTTTCCTTTCACATTGAGATCTGCAGTTCAGTTGTGATTGATTATTGTTTATTGTGAGGACTATAGGTCAGATTTCATTGTTTTCCTTTTGGGAAATGGGTACACATCAAAGTTTGAGAAACATTATTGATTTTTGTTTCTTCGCTCACTCCATCAGAGGTAAAAGAGGCAGGTCAGAATCTCTTACCATAATTATGGATTTGTTATTTCCCCTTTTAGTTTTATGAATTTTATTTTTAATATTTTGAGACCATGTTATCGGGTACAAATCTAAGATTGTAAGTCTTCCTTGAAAACTGAATCTTTAGCATTATGGAGTAACTTTTCTCTACACTGATTTTTCCCTTATGTGTCTACTTCACTGACATTACCATTCTTTATTAGTATTTTCAAGGACTATCTTTTTTTTTAATCTAGGCTGATAATCTTTATGTGAAGGATTTAGTCCATTTACACTTAATGTCATAATTGATATAACTGGGTTTAAATTTATTGTCTTGTTCGTTGGTTGTTGCTTTCTGCATTCTACCTGTTCTGTGTTCCCCTTTCTTTCCTTTTTTGCTTTCTTTATATTAAATACAATTATTCCATTTTTTATCCTCTGTTAGCTTCTTATACATTTTTTGCTAATTGTCAAGTGGTTACCCTAAAGATTAAAACATGAATCTTTGTCTTATTAATGTTTAATGTAACTTAATACTTTTATTGCTTCCTGGACAATTAGAACTATAGAAGTTTACCTTCATTTACTCTCTCTTTACTTATGTGCTCTTGTGTGTGCTTTGTTCTCTCTACATTTTAAATCCTACAAGATTATTTATAGTCAGTATTCAGTTGGATTTGTCTAGTTAATTACTCTTTCATTGTTTTTCATTTCTTACTGCATCTCCATTCTTCCATCTGGGATCATTCAGCTTGGGCCTACAGAATGTCCTTTGTTTCTGGATACATGGACAAAGCCAAAGGGGGATGGGATCGAAGGTGGGAGGTGAGGATGGCTGGGGTTGGGGGACAATGGAGACAACTGTACTTGAACAACAATAAAAAAGAAAAAAAAAGAATATCCTTTGCTTCTGTTAGTGCCGGTTCACTAGTGATAAATTTTCTCAGCCTTTTTTTTTTTTTTTTTTTTTAAGATTTTATTTATTTCTTTTTAGAGAGGAAGGGAAGGAGAAAGAAGAGAAGAGAAACATCAGTGTGTGGTTGCCTCTGGCACATCCCCAGCCGGGGACCCAGCCTGAAACCCAGGCATGTGCCCTGACCAGGAATCGAACTGGCAACCCCTTGGTTCTCAGGCCAGCATTCAATCCACTGACCCACACCAGTCAGGGCTTACTTTTTATCTGTAGCAGAAATTTTTATTTTACTTTTACTTTTGAAAGATATTTTCCCGGATATTGAATTCTAGATTAGCAGTTATTTTCTTACAACCCATTGAAAATATTTTCTTGTCTTTGGCTTCCGTTTATTATCCTTATTGCTGCTTTTTTTTTTAAACTAATACTGTGTTTTCTTCCTTTTGCTACTTTTGAGACTTTTTTTTTTTTAGTTACCCTCAGTTTTTAAATGCTTTGCATAGTGGTTATATTTTTTTCTTTTGGCTATAGTAATGATACTTGAATCTGTGACCTAATGGAATATTCTCAAATATTATCAGGTACTCCATTTATGGATATGTTAGACTTTTCACTGTAATCTTCTTTGTCTCATATTTCCTGTGCTTTTCATTATATGGGGGGGGGGTGATGGGTGTGACTGTGCTTCGTTCTGGATATTTTCCAAGTCAGCATTCTCTCTTCAGTTAAAACTGTCCATCAAGTTCTTTTAAACACTATATTTTTCAGTTTTAGGATTTTCATTTGGTTCTCTTATATAGTTTTGAATTCTCTGCTGAAATTTTCTTGTCATTTCTTAAAAATGTATTTAATGCAGCTATTTTAAAAAAGTTGATAACTTCATTATCTGGGTTTCCTGAGGGTTGATTTTTTTTAATTCTTTTTTTAAAATTATATTTTATTGATTGTGCTATTACAGTTGTCCCATTTCTCCCTGACCCTGCACACCCCCTCCCACCCACATTCCCCCCCTTTAGTTCATGTCCATGTGTCATAAGTTCTTTAGCTTCTACTTTTCCCACACTATTCTTGCCCTCCCCCTATTTGATACCCACCATCTATGCTACTTATTCTCTGCACCTTTTCCCCCTCTCTCCTCCTCCCACTCCCCTGTTGGTAACCCTCCATGTGATCTCCATTTCTGTGTTTCTGTTCCTGTTCTAGTTGTTTGCTTATTTGTTTTTGTTTTAGGTGTGGTTGTTAATATCTGTGAGTTTACTGTCTTTCTACTGTCATATTTTTTATCTTTTTCTTAGATAAGTCCCTTTAACATTTCATATAATAAGGGCTTGGTGATGATGAACTCCTTTAACTTGACCTTATCTGAGAAGCGCTTTATCTTCCCTTCCATTCTAAATGACAGCTTCACTGGATAGAGCAATCTTGGATGTAGGTCCTTGACTTTCATGACTTGGAATACTTCTTTCCA